>JADRCD010186899.1:0-29951 GCA_019843815.1 Montemys delectorum | reverse complement strand
TTTTTTTTTTTTTTTTTTTTCTTTTGGTTAGGACACTATGACTGTTTCTATTTCATTAGCAGATATGGGACTGTTTAGATTGTTTATCTGATCTTGATTTAACTTTGGTACCTGGTATCCATCTAGAAAATTGTCTGTTAAATCCAGGTTTTTCCAGTTTTGTTGAGTTTAGGCTTTTGTAGTAGGATCTGATGATTTTTTTGGATTTCCTCAGTTTCTGTTGTTGTCTCCCTTTTCATTTCTTATCTTGTTAATTAGAATAGTGTCTCTATGCCCTCTAGTTAGTCTGGTTAAGAGTTTGTCTATTTTGTTAATTTTCTTGAAGAGCCAGCTCCTGGTTTGGTTGATTCTTTTTATAGTTCTTTTTGTTTCCATTTGTTTCATTTCAGCCCTGAGTTTGATTATTTTCTGCCACAGTCTACTCCTCTTTGGTAAATTTTCTTCTTTTTGTTCTAAAGCTTTCAGATATGCTGTCAAATTGCTGGTGTATGCTCTCTCCAGTTTCTTTTTGGAGGCACTTACAGCTATGAGTTTTCCTCTTAGACTGCTTTCATTGTATCCCATAAGTTTGGGTATGTTGTTGCTTAATTTTCATTAAACTCAAGAACGTCTTTAATTTCTTTCTTTCTTTCTTCCTTGACCAAGTTATCATTGAGTAGACTGTTGTTAAGCTTCAACGTGTATGTGGGCTTTCTATTGTTTATGTTGTTATTGAGGAGCAGCCTTAGTCCATGGTGATCTGATAGGATGCAAGGAATTATTTCAATCTTCTTGTATCTGTTGAGGCCTGATTTGTGACCAATTATATGGTCAGTTTTGGTGAAGGTTGCATGAGGTTCTGAGAAGAAAGATATCCTTTTGTTTTAGGATAAAAAGTTCTATAGATATCTGTTAAATCCATGTCTCATAGCTTCTGTTAGTCTCACTGTGTCTTTGTTTAGTTTCTGTTTCCATCATCTGTCTATTGCAGAGAGTGAGGTGTTGAAATCTCCCACTATAATTGAGTGCAGTGCAATGTGTGCTTTGAGCTTTAGTAAAGTTTCTTTTATGAATGTAGATGCCCTTGCTTTTGGAGTGTAGGCATTTAGAATTGAGAGTTCATCTTGGTAGATCTTACCTTTGATGAGCATAAAGTGTCACTCCTTATCTCTTTTGTTTACTTTAGGTTGAAAGTTGACTTCATTTGATATTAGAATGCCTACTCCACCTTGTTTCTCGTGATCATTTGCTTGGAAAATTTTTTTCCAGCCTTTTATTCTGAGGTAGTATCTGTCTTTGTCACTGAGGATAGGCTTCCTTTATGCAACAAAATGTTGGGTCCTGTTATGTACCCAGTCTGATAGTCTATGTCTTTTTATTGGGGAATCGAGTCCATTGATATTAATAGATATTAAGGAAAAGTAATTGTTACTTCCTGTTATTTTTGTTGTTAGAGTTGGAATTCTTTGACTCTCTTAATTTTGTTGGAAGATTGCTTTTTCGCTTTTTCTAGGATGTAGTTTCCCTCTTTCTGTTGCAGTTTTCCCTTTATTATCCTCTGACAGGCTGGATTTGTGGAAAGATATTGTGTAAATTTGGTTTTGTCATGGAATACTTTGGTTTCTCCATCTATGATAATTGAGAATATCTTTATCAAACAAATATTTTAAATAATATGAGAATACTTTCTAATATAACACATAATTTAAAAAATAAAATAGCTAGCTGTATGATCAACAGCAGATGACCTTCATTTGTTCTATCCTCTTATTAATTAATATTACACTTAGGAGTGTTTTAAATCTTTGCCAATATTGACCTAAATCTTGGCATCTCATTATAATTAGATATATACTAGTTTTCCTCTGAAAAATTATTTTCCTTTTATTTTGGTCTCAAAGACACCAAGTAGCTTAATTGTTTTATTTATCAATAGTATTCTTCAGGATTATAACTGAAGAAAGTGCTAACTGAAAATAAGTATACGAAATATGTATTTGTTAAGCAACATGTTATAATTATGTTAAACCAATTATTTGCCATCACTTTTAGTAATATAACATTTTATATAACATTATAATATAAATTAAGTACATTTAACAATAAAATAACTATTAAGTATTTATAGTATCTGTGGATTTTATAAAAAGTAAATAGTTCATGTTGTTTGTTGGGTTTTTTTTTGTTTGTTTGTTTGTTTGCAAACAATTGGCCAAGCTGCAATTTGAAATGGTATCCTCCCTTGGCCTTTGCTTCATCAAGTATTATGATCACTAATGTGTGCCTCCATACCTGGCCCAGTTTTGTAAATATTTTCTTCATGACAATTTTTTTAACCACCTAAATCTTTATTGTGTCCTTTTTGGGTCCTGCTGATACAAAATGTATATTACTCTTCTTACCTTGTTGTCCTGTTCCTAAAGATATCACACTAAGCGGATAAGAGTGAGTGTTTTAGTGGTAGCGTGTTATAATCATCCTTACTGCTAAAAAGGAGGAATTAAACTAATAGTTTGGGTAAAAGCTTTGGTCTTGATGAAGAATTGACCTTGATATTTAAGTATAATAAATTAGTTAACGTTGTGCTTACTAAATGGTCAAGCATTCGAAGTGAACTCTAGGCAGCTGAGTTGGTTACTGTTCTGCTTGTATCATGATAAATCTTTACAATATAGTCTTACTCTCCAGATCCCAGTATCTTCTATACAGAACAAAATAATTTTCATGCATCACCACTGACTTAGCTAGAAGTATGTAGCTTCGGTTTTCTATGTGTGATAGCTTCCTAAGTTTTGGTTCTCCTTAGAACTTGAATGAGACCAGGACTACAAAGACCTTGCCTGCTGAAAATAACAGGAAGAGATTGTGGACCAACAGAGGAAGCAACATGCAATTCTGAAGTTTGTCTTCACAATGCACTTCCATATTTACAAAGATCTTTCAGGCCATTGGGTGTTTGTACTCCTGTAGCTGATTGACTGTGGACATTTTACTTCCCTGAATTTTGTACATCTTGAACATAAACAAGTACTTATTTTGTACAAGAGTTAGATTCAAATGAGTCATTTGTAAGATATTACAATGTCTTAACTCAATATAGTTCTGTTTGGCACTTTTAAAATAATTTCTATATTCTGATGACATCAACAACCTGGTCAAGAGTCAAAAGCACACATAAATTCAGGGAATTTAAAGATGATGTAACAGTATAAAGTCACATGGAACAAAAATAGTTGTATCCAGAGGTTTTATTATTTTTGTTAGAGTGTATATTTCTGAATGTTGGGAAGCTTTGGTTGTTTTATTCATTGATACATTGTGTTACTTATTAACTAATACATACTCTATAAATACCTACTCAATAATGTGTAGGTAGATTGTTTCCCTGGGAAGAAGATATAGTTACTAATGATAAAAACAGTAACAATAAAAGAAACTCTGAAGACACCTCCTAGTTAAGAAAAAAAATCCAGAGTTTCTCTTACTTGAGTTTACTATATTTTGAAATTGGTCATATTCTGAATCCTTTAGTGTAATTTTCCATGAGGAAATAGATTGTGTGTCCTTGATCATTTCCAGAAATCTGTCTTATGAATATTACAATAATAAAAAATGCATGTTGGTTGCAGTATTTCTAGCAAAAATTCACTCCTGGAGTAAGTATTATTTATGAATACTATTTCAAATACTTCAATATTCTTGAACATCATTGTAAATATACTTTCTCAGTATGACATCATCCTTGGTCTTCCTGGGCTTCAACAATAAGTGACTGATCATATTGAAAGTCACATATGTGGGTAGATCATTCTGCTTTCACATTAGCCCCATCTTTATACTCCCCTCTTTATTTCGTGAAATTTTCAGTTATCCACATTTGGCATAAAATATACATGGAGAATGGAATCACCATGAAGTATCTACCAATACAAGCATGTTTTCATCTCAGTGAAATGGAGGCTATTTCAAGCAAAGCAGAGTTTTTATACATGGTTCTCCACATACAAGTTCACCTCAGATGTTGGCATTTTACCTGTTTATTGCCAAGTTACAAATGCATGTTACAGAACAGAAAAGGGAAGTAAATTGCCTATTTTAATTACTGTTCACTACTTCATACTATGCTCTCATTCTCTTCATCTGGAATCTATTTCTTGACTGATAGCAGACCCCCTCTATGTTCTTTCTTTTCCCTTTACACAACATCTTCATGTAGCTAGTAATTGGTTTTGAATATACATAGGAACAGTGACCCACAGACAGCAAGTGTGCTGCCTTTTGTTCTTAGACTCTCCTGGCAATTGATGTACTTTCTGGTTTTACTTTTAGTTTTGATTAAATTTTTAAACTTATAACATTAATTTCTAATGTACACATTCTGAATTGTGACCATATCCACCTATATATCTTATATATTAATATGCTGGTAAGTTTTTACTGTCAACTTGACACACCCTACAGTTACTTCGAGAGGAGTGTCAAGCAGGATTCATTAACATCATGGTGGCATGTAGGCACGTCTCTGGGGATGACCTTGATTGCTGATTGGTGGTGGGTCAGCCTATTCTGAGTCGCAGCATTCTTGAGGCAGGAGGTCCTGAGCAATATAAAAGAGGAAAGAATAGCAAGGAGCAAGAATGTCAGGACCCATGCTTACATTCTTTCCTTGCACTTGACCGTGGATGCCATGCTACACATAGCTGCCTTACCTACTCCACAAGAATGTACTGTGACCTGAAATTGTAAGACAAATAATCACTTCTCTTGCCTGATTTGGGGAGGGTAGTACAGTGGTCAGTGTTTATTACAGCAGCACAAATGAAACTGAAATAAAGACCCTTTTGTAGAAAACTTTTCTGGATGCATGAGCCTGGAATATTAAGTTCCAGTGAGCTATAGAAGCTGGTAAACTCTTCCAATATCCCTGCTCCTCCAGAGAGTTCTGAGGTGCATACTCTTTTAGTTGTCCAGTCCAGAGGCAGGTTTTCCACTCTGAAGCCTGGCTATCACACCACTTTTTCTATCCTTTCTCTATTTGTAGCCTACCTCTTATCTTTATTAATGTTTCCCCTCAATCCTCCCCTCTGACTAACAGAATAGACCCATTATGAAGGTTCAAATTAGGCAGATCCTGCCAGGAAGACCATATCTCTCAAGTAAGTCTTATTTGTGTTTCCTTCTTTGTCATTTTCCATATGAATCAATTCACTTTCTAATTCTTAAATTACTTCTGTCTCTTACTTGAAACATTTGATATATATATATATATATATATATATATATATATGTATGTATATATATATATATATATATATATATATAACAGCTTGTGCTTTTTAAATTATAGTCCAAATAAAAAAAATAGGCTCTACTTTTAGAAGTTTCATGCCATACCTATGGAAGGCCAAAATCTGTGGGAATATACGTACCATTAGCAGTGTATACTAGTTTCAGGTTTTGAAGGAATGTTTATCTATATTTTATTCCCCTGATAGGTAGTAATACAAAGAATATGCCTGAGTATTTCTCTTCCTTAATGAACTTGTTCTAATTCAACCAGAACTAAATTGTTAAGATTTTACTCAAAAATCTTTGTTCAATCTCCAGAGACAATATTACTAACGACAGAGTTGCTAGAGTTTTGAGTGGGCATGAATCCCATTTTGAATTCAGATTTGAAATAATTATCTTCTTTTATTTTCTCAATTCAATTTCATTTTTAATTCAACTATGTACATTGCTATGATTTTTGAAGTTTGACTCATTCCATTTACCATAACCAGTAGTACTAGAATACTCTAAAGATACTTTATTGTTTGTCTTTCTGCTTTATTGGAGATGAGCTCAAGTCTTCAAGAATGTTAGGCAAGCATGTTTCCAATAGCCACACTTGCATCTCTGCCAGAAAATTCTGATAGATGTATTTCGAGTATCTTGGAAACTTCAGTTCTACCTGGTTGCTCTCTTATTTTCATTTTGTCATTTTCCAGCTTTGAGTTCTTTCCCAGGGCCGTAAGAATACTGTGCCCTGACTTCTAGTCAGCCATACTGTCAAATATAAGAAAGGACACAAAAATCCCATTTTCTGTGAAATATCTGGTCTTAGGAGATATGTATATGATAGTCAACAGGCCATTGTTCATTCTGTGGACCGTTCAAGTATCTTCTCTTCAGCTCAAGAGGGGAAAGAATCACTTTTCTTTACTAGGAAAAAGATGCTGAGTGGGATATAGGAAGCATGTCTTTCCTCAGATTATACTTAGTGATTAAGATATTGGCTGGGCATGGAGGTACATATCTGTACTGCTAATACATGGGTGACGAAAGCAGGAGACTCAAGGGGTTAAAACCAGTCCTGAGCAACACAAGTCACTGAGATAGAACCAAGCTTGAGGTGTGTAAGAAACTGGATCAAAAAAGACAGAACAACAGAGTTTAGAATTTGGGGGAGCAGAAACTCAGCTTTTCTTGGCTCTACTCTGTTCTCATCCCTTCTCTTTAACTCCTCTCTTTTTACCTCTCTTTCTTTCTTGACAGTCTGATCTACTCCTGTCTCTCCCAGGATTGCACTATCTATTATCTATCCCCTATGTGCCTGTTGTCTATTATCTGTCAGACTTTTCCAGTCAGACTTTCATCATTTTAACAAACACCTGAGGCAAACAACCTAAGGGACAGATGATTTATCTTAACTCACAGTTTCCAAGGTTTCAATCCATCATGGTAAGAGATGCCTATCAGAGCACCGCATCCCACATTGGGAAGAGTAAGGGGAGGGAAACGATGGGAGAGATCTATGACAAGATGAGATCAGATATAAACCTCAAGATAACTTTCACCCCAGTGACAACTTACTCCTGTCACTTTATTCCTCCAGCTTGACCTCAGCTCCTGAAATTTCTCTACATGCAGGTGCATGAGCTGAAGCCCAAGGCTTGCAACACACAACTTAGTGAGAGATATTTCACATAAACCATATTATCCTTTCCCCCTTTGCTTCTTTTTTTATCTTTCTCATTCTGTTTCTTCTTTCTTAACCTCTTTTGCCGATCTCCCCCTTTCCCTCACACACTTATTCCTATCATTCCTTCTCTTAGCCATCATTTATCTATGATGAACTATTTATCATATTTCATCTATCTATAATCTATTATCCCTCTACCTACTACCTTTCATTCATCTGTTTGTCCTCTATATGGTTTATAATCAATCTCTGTAACATTTATCATCTACACTTTAGCCATCACCCATATATCTACTTATGCATCTATACAACTGTTTATGTATCATCTAGCTATCTTTATTTATCATCTATCATCTATCTATCTATCATCTGTGTATTGTGCATGCTATCCCCAACACAGAGCACATAACATGTGATACAATACTATTGTACTCATCCTTGGGGAGGATTCAAGTCTTGATAACTGTGATGACTAGCTTCCATAATTAAGCACTGGCATACTATCAGCCTGACATCCTAACTGGTGTCACAGTCAGATATAAGCACTGAGTACAGGAAGACTATCTCTACCTGATTGTACAGCTGCAATTGTTTTGGTGTGCTTTGAGCACTCTTTTGGCAATTTAGAAAGCTTGGTTAAAATTGTTTGATGACGCAGACAGTGAAGCTCAAGCTAGAAGGAAAAGTCTGCAATGTGAATTGTGAATTGTCAGCATAGGAGGCTGGGGACCCAAAGAATACCTAAGAAGATGTTCTAAGGATCCAGAGTGCTTAGCAGGAACTACATGGAAAGATGCTATAAAACCATTTAACCATGTTTGTAAGGAATGGAAGGCCTCACACTGTGGATCACCAGGGAGAACAAGGAAATGTGGAAATATAATATTTGGGAACAAAATGAGCCTTTATAATGTAAGAAATAGCATATTCCTGATCCCTGAAGTAGAGAGTCTGTTGTACAGGTCATTTTCCCCTGTCTTTAGTGTGCCAAGGGTCAGTGTGCCCTTAGACACAGAAGGCCATTCTATCACAGGCAAGGCTATTGTCATTTTTTGTGTTAATATAAATGTTTAATTTTATTTGAAGGATTTCCTTTGTTTATATGATTCATGTTCATATGATTTTTATTTGAAGCATAGTAATAATACATAGTTGTTAGGTATAGATTTATTTTCATACATTTTATAATGTATGACGATTAAATTGCAATTAATTATCATTTTTCTTCTTAAACAGTTATTACATTTTGTGCTGGGAAGCTATGGGTGTCTATCCCTCGGTCCTTTAAAAATGTATAATAAAGTGCTGTGGCTTTGCTAGGGGTGCTGTCATCCCACAGTTTTGCAGGATGCTGGAATATAGACAGACTTTGCCATCCACTTCACTCTTTCTTGCCTCTAGTGATCACTGGTTGACTTTTCGTTCTTTTAAATCAGTTCTTCATTTCTACCTCAGTGAGAGTAAACCTCATACCTTTCAGTAACCATAACTTTCCACTTTGATCAGCATCTCAAATAATAGTGCTATGTTGTCCTGTTCAGTATTTTTTTTTTGTTGTTGTTGTTCTATTTCATCCTTTGTGCTTGGTTTTGGTTTAAAATGAGCCAAAGTCATCTGTATGACATATTAAGAAAAGAAATGAAATTATATTCCTTCTGCTTCATAAACAGGGGTATATTTTATTTTGCTTCTTAGTTTTTTATTTTTTTTTTTAAGATAAGATTTCTTATAACCAAAGTTAACCTCCAACTCTCTGTGTAGTTGAAATTGACCCCAGGTTCCTAGTTCTCGTCCTTTCACAGCTGAATTACTTGAATTACAAGCCTCTGTCTCTATGTCTAGCTATAGATGTGTTTTAATTGTTGAACTCAAGCAATATATTTGGTAACACATACCTAATAATCAGCTAGGTTTACAATTTAGTACATTGGGTTTTATCTGTCTTCATTGCCTGGATACTCACTAAACAGAGGAAAGGTGCTCATAACGTGTGACCTCAAGGCACTGGAACAATTACAGGACAGTGCTAAGGAACAGCACATGCCAGTCCTAAGAGAATGACTATTGAAATACAGTGAGTTTAACTTACATTTAACAATATTATAAAAAGAGATTAATATGGGTTATTGTTCCTTCGAAATGAATGACTTTAAGTATGATGAGGTACAGGACTTTCAAAAATTCAAAATAACCTTAAAATATGTCTGCCACATGCAATCAAAGGAATAAAAGTTTATAGACCTTTTGTCTTGTAGCAATCACACTGCTTGTCAGGCTACCACTAAGCCTAGGAGGGAGGAAATAGAGTGAATGACAACTGAAAACATTGTTTAGTGAATTTTTTGTAGTAAGTCCTAAAATAACGGCTTTATACTTATATTATCCATCAAAAAATACTTGTGTTCTCTGTGTTAACAACGCCAATAAGGGGTGCCCAGAAGTGAAAGTATTTGTGTAAGTTCACAATCAAGTTGCTATATGACTGAATTATGTCTGAAGCACATCATTTGTAACTGAGGAAATATTACGCAATGTGTGGGGAGCTAATGATGTTTGAGTGAATTAAGTTGTTGAGATGAACACAGCCATGCGAACTACTCCAATGTCAGACCCATTGGGGATGGAGTGGAAACTCCTTACCAGGACTGGCTTGGAGAATTTCAAAGCCTTCCTCCCCTGATCTAAGTATGGGTGTTGATTAAGAACTTTGAACTGTAGCTAAAACCATTGTACACAGAAACTATCAATCACAACTTTTTCCTGCTAGATGATTATCTTGCCTTCTCTGCTTGCATTCTGTATATAATAAACACACTGAATTTCTCGGCTGCCATCAGTGCATCTCCATTACAGAACACAGCTCTTCCAATTCAGTTCCTCTAGACATTTCTCTGTTGTTTCTACACAATGTGTTGTTGACACATTTGGATCATTCCTTAAACCTATACAGACCATAACCAAAAAGTGACATCAAAAGGATGAAGAAATGAACGGCTAGGACTAGAGGCCTGGTTCTGCAAGGAAAGGCACTTGCCACCAACCTGACACCCTGAGATCAAGCCTTAGCACCCACGTGGTAAAAGGACAGAACTAACTCCCTCAAGCTCACCAATGGTCTTATTATTGGTTCCATTGCATATGTACACATACACTGACACATACAAAATACATACATAAATACATGCATGCATGTTAACCTGTGGAAAACTGAAGTAAAATATAGCAATGCATCCCTGTAAACCCAGACCTCAGGAGGGTAAGAAAGGAAGATGATGAATTCAATGACCAGTTGTCTATACAGTGAGATAGAAAATTTCTGGGTTAGTAAGATCCTAAAATAAAATATCAAAGGTAGAACCTCACTCAGAATGTTTCTGTACAACCCAAAATTAACATAAAAGTTACCCCTGAGAAAGTATTTTTAAAATGGTACATACAAATGAAATGTTTTTGTTATGCTTTAGTTTCCCTCTCTTGGTCATGATTCCATTTACCCTGTAAGAATCACTTGTAATTCTTAAACAAAGCCGTATAGTTACAAAAAGTTCACTAAATGTTATATGCTAATGCATGCATGTCAAAAGTTTAACCTTGTAATTTTCTTAAGCTTTAAAGTTAGAAAATTTAGTGTATCAAATGCATTTGAATGTTATTAAGTCTTCAGAATTGTTAGTCATATCATCAAGAGTCTGATTGGGCTACATTTTCAATTTCAAGAACAACCTGAGAAAATAAATGGTAACATTAATAAATCTAACATGCTCAGAACTGTTTTCATCCCAGATTCATGAAGGAGACTATCAATTGATAACATTGTAAATGTTCTTCTGTATATCAAAGGAGTCAAAACAATGAATTTCTTTGCTATATAGAAAATGACTTAAACTTTGAAATTCTCTTCTATTTTTCATTTTGCATAGTTTCTTTCAGAAAACTACCCCTCCTCCAATAAGCCTTTTATAAAAGCAAATACTCTTCTATTTAATGAAAATTTGTTGTTTCTGAAGTCCTAATATACATTCTTAAACTTTGACTGGGTTTCTTTTAATATAATTTAAATGTGGTATAAAACACATTAAACATAGTTTGTTAAGCATTAGGATTTCTCAAATATTAGTTCAAGAAAATTCTAGTTTATGCTATTTATATCAGGATTTCATTTGCATTATGGCGGTGATATGTTAATAACTTCAGTACCTATTTTATAAGATTTAATTGGTGGCATCTTCTATTCATTAGTTTAATATTTAATAATTCCTTGATATACTTTGTCTTCTCCCCAACGGTGGTGACTTTCACATATCACCATCACTGTGTGGGTTTCCCAACATCTTTTTAATAATAAATCTTTATACTTTAATGCTAGAACATCAGAGGAACTGATGTTGTGACATTTTGAAAATTCCCATGCTATTTTAATGATGTTATAAGAGCCAGCAAGCAACAAGGATGTTTGAAAATGCCAGAGACTCCCTCCCTCTCTCTCTCTCTCATGAATGATTATCACAAAGCTATTGCCCTATCTTCCCTTGATTTCATTTTTAACGAAAGATTGATTTTATTAAAACACACAATTTAATAGGTTTGAATTCTAAATTGCAGCTCTAAGCTGAGCTTAATAATTTTTAATCTAATGCAGTTATGTGAATTTGCATAGGTTAATCTTTCTATATCTACTATATAGATAGTATATATACAAAATGCATATGTACATATAGACATTAGTGCATATTAATGTGATTTTTAAAAGAAATGAAAAAAAACTGAAGTCAAATATAGTAATAACTACTTTATATATAATATATAAACTCTAAGTATATACTATAGAGGGAGTATATATGTAATATATAGATATACATATGTATTTCATACAATACTGCTTCCACTTTGCCATCAAATATTCCTGAACATATTAACTTTAACATCAATAAAATAATTGTCTAGTACTTCTATTTATGAAAATGTTGTATATGCTTACACTGTGTTATAAGAAAGTTATGCCTGTATGAGTATAATATTTTATATTCTCTATATAGCTTCTATTTTATGTATTTGTTATAAAAAGCAATTGTTTTTAATTGAGTGAATGCTTATATTTTGATTTTTTATTTTGAGGATTTGAAAAGTCTTATTTTCTTTTGTGGGAATTTTACAATTAACCATAAAGAAGTGGTAGGTTCAGTATTTCTGCTGGGGCATTAGTGATCATTTCTTTCTGAATTTTAAAGCTGTGTTTATGAGAACTCACAACCTAACCCTCTCTGACTATGAAGTTAACACATAATGTGAATGTACTTCTGAAGTACAGCAATCAGGTTTCTCTATGTGGTATTTGCCTAAATTCATGTTGAAAGCATCAATCCTTTCATTCCCAATTAAATGAAAGATGAAAGAATCTGCCACCCACTCCATAAAAACACAAGGACTAAACAACTATGAATGAGAAAAAAGTAGCATATCACTAAGAAGAAATGGATGCTGTATTTGACAATGTTAGTCACTTTTATGATTCTTGTGTCAGAACAATAAATTCATGGAAATGAATAATATTTGCATTCTCTTGTGTGACTTTTCCTAGGGTGCTATAAACAAATAGTACAGACATTAGCCCATAGAAATGATTCTGAAAATAACCTCAAAATATTACATCTGGTGTAAAAGATTTAATAATGTTCTATAAATTCATGCTGCTTAATTGAAGTACAGAAATATTACATTTGGCTGAAGTTTGAGTAAGACACTCTAATTTTGAGAAAAAAAGAACATTTGGACTTAACTACTTGAATGAATAATATAAAACCTGCTGTTGATGCCCAGTTCAGCATATCTCAATAAATGCATGTCTTCTATTTGTGTCTTTTAGCATCTCCGTCAATTAAGCTCTTGGTGGATGACCCTATAGTAGTAAATCCTGGAGAGGCCATAACATTAGTGTGTGTTACAACAGGAGGAGAGCCTACACCCTCTCTCACCTGGGTCAGGTCCTTCGGAACTCTGCCTGAAAAGATTGTTTTGAATGGAGGGACATTGACCATACCTGCCATCACCTCTGACGATGCTGGTACTTACAGCTGTATTGCCAATAATAATGTGGGAAACCCTGCAAAAAAGTCCACCAACATCATCGTGAGAGGTGAGTTCATCTGCAAAGAAAATAAATACTGTCGCATTTAATTTAAAAATATTTCCTAAAATACTGACCTATATGTCAAATGTTGAAAAATATGTATGAATAATCATAATACCTAATCACAACTAGAATCTAAAGTCTTAAGTCCTAATGATATTTTATTTGCATGAAGGAAATTTTATAGCATACTTATAATAATGTATTATTGACTTGGACTTAAAATATGTTATCAGTAAAATATAATTATTAATGTGTTATATAAAACAAAATATACTGAGAGCATATGTTAGCTTAGAGCTAATAAATTTATCAGCTTTATGATATGTCAATATTTATAGAACCCCATTTATGAGAAGGCTTTATATTTTTATATGTAGAGATTTATAGATATCCTCTCACTTAAAAGATTCTACTTATATATATTGAATATAAAATATGTTGATGATTATAAAATATCATTTGAAAAGCATAAGAGATAAATATAAAAATTTCAAAAATATTCTCAAATGCTTTTCCACTGAGGTTATTAGGGAATATATAATTCACACTCAGAAGACTTCATACTCAATTGAGTAAGGCTTCAGGAGGCCTCATTGATGGACATACTTAGAAAAGTCAAAAAAGAAAGGCAATGTCCATTTTAGGGTCTGCAATAAAAGATAAGCCCCTAAATTAGCAGCAATAGGGATGCAAAGGAATGGCTACCAGCTAGTACGTTGATCTTGTATATAGCCCCACTGTTGGAAAAAAGAAAATGAGATTTAAGAAAGACCTCAAATACAACATATTCTCTGTGTCATAGTAACCTAATAGGGTACTGCACAGGGATGGACCTAGATGGTGATGATTTTCAGGTTAACAGCGGCACCCACAAGACCCTGAAGACTCTTTCCATATACATGTGAGCAGTACATAATTGAGTTCACTGTCATTATGTTGGTGGTTTTGTGTATTATTGTAGTGATTTTAGTGAGCCCAGCTCTCTGTCAGTGATCAAGTCATTAGAAATATACCTCTTGACGAAATTATATTGTTCAAATGCAATGTAGATTATGGTAATATAAACCAAAATGCTATGGTCCATACCCTTAGCTATAGAATTGTTGGCCATAGTGTAGTCAGTAACTGTGAGATGTGTTAAAACCATCTCTTTTTGCATCATGATACAATAAAGTACAGCTAATAAAACTACCATAATGTTTCTTCATGGGATTAAAAAGGCTAGAAACATCCTTTGGGTGTTAGTCCTGCCTAAGTGCTCATATTATCAAGGATATGAGAAATAGTCTGTAAAATCTTGCTGTACAGTTGACATGAAAACATTGTAACACTTAGCCTGAAGTGTCGTAGATCCAATAGTGAATACCTTATTCACTTATTTTATAAGATATTTGGTAAAATAACTTATTTTACCAAAGAAACAAGCTCACTTGGGAAAAAAGTAATAAGTTCTATCTAGTTTACAAAGGAGAAGCCATTTGTAACACTGACTCCAACGACCGGCGGGAATGTCTGTTTCTCAAGCATGCTCCAGAAAGTAACCAATGCACAGCAATATACCCATACATGCAATATATGTACTTATTTTCTTGGTTAAGGGTGGAACTCCTTGTCTATGTCCCCTTGTTAGTATTGGGGCCTCATCTGGCTTAAACCTGTGCAGTCCCTATGAATGCTGCCAGTCTCAGAATATTCTTATGAAACACACCCCTGCTGTATCTTCAAGATGCCATGTCCTTGGACATACAACCTCTGCTTCCTTTTCCTCATAGAATGCTGAGTCCTGAGCAAAAGGCTTTGATGACAAGATCCAATCCAGAATTGAGCGTGTCGACATCTTTCACTGTCTACACACTATTCACTCAGGGTCTCTATGTTAATTTTTTTTCCTACAGGAAGAAGCTTTTATGGTGAGGATTGAACAAACCATAAGTATAACAATATGTCCTTAGGAGTCATTTTTATTGCTCTATTCCTTTAGAAGAATATAGTATTAGGCTTTCCCCTACACTCATAGCCTGTCTAGTCTCAGGTTCTTGGCCACTATAGCAGTGTTGGTGTCAGATATAGGTCTCATCTCTTGGAGTGGATCTGAAATCCACTCAATAAGTGCTTCACTGCTCCCATAACATTTGTGCCACAATTGCCCTAGCATTTCATGTGAAATTAGGAACATGACTCTTTCTTAAAAATATAAAATTTTAAAGTTAAATACATATGTGATTTATATATATATATATATATATATATATATATATATATATATATATATAGTTTTCTGTATGCAGTATCTCATTTCATAAATATAGCAAGCTCAAAATGAATATGAATTTCATGGTTTGAAATCTCAGTAGAAATGTTACAAGGAAGGCAGAAGAAACACTTCTCATGTGATCCTTAAACAATTTACACTGATTGAGACCCATGTTCCTAAGTCAAGCAAGAAATAGCCCCTTGATATGTGTGAAAAAATTATGTTGGTTCCTAATCCCTTTCTGAATGGCTGCACTCAGTGCTTCCACACTCCTACTAGATAATGTGTTGCTTCCCTCTGTAGTTTTCTATGATTCACTATGTTTAGAAATGCTCACACTTCTGTCACAAGCTGCTGTCAAACCATCATGAATAACATCATGGCCAATAAATTCTCAGCATATTTTGGGAATTATTAATGTGCTGCAGTGCATTCAAATCACAAATGTATATGTGATCCAAAAACAGCATAAAACTCTAGATGTGTTTCCTTGGACCCATTTGATTCAGGATCATTTGGGGGTGGAAACTTGTACTACTAGCATGCAAGTCTAAGTGGACTAGTACTATCTTTTGAGTATTAGTATTATGCAAATGAGATTTCTTCTAATGTTGTTTCCTTAAACCATGGTGTATCAGCATACTGCTCTAAAAAATTGTTTGAAAGCATTCATTAAGTTAAACAAAGTAAAGAACAATTATTTCAAAGCTCTGCTTGGTCTCATAGAGAATAGAGAGACCCTCCACAGGACTGAGGTAAGATAGGTACATGCTTTTTATCCATTTTGAGTTTTGAAAAAGCTTGCATCTCAGTACTCCCCATTGTTATATCTGTAATTAAATCTATTCTCTGATCTTCTGGTTTTAATCATATATTCAATCTAAGAACTAAAGAATGAGGTGACTTCCACTTTTTTTGATAAACCAAGAAAGCACTTTTCATAGAACTTTCTATATTCCATTTCATGGTAAAGTGAATCAGGTACATTCTATTATTGAGATTTATGAAAATAATAAATGATTAGGAAATTAAAAATGATCTTGTACTCTTGAATTACTTATAAAGTCTCCCCCCGCCTCTACCTTCCAAAGATTATTTGACCCTATCCTCCCACATTGGATGAACCCACCATTGTCCTTAGCTGGTTAAGCTAGTCTTCATAATGACATTTCTTCAACTCTAGTTCATTTTGCATACACTTTCCCAAAAAAAAATCTGTTAATGTGGAGTATGCTGAGTCATATCTGTTATTTAAGAAAAGAAAAATAATAACTTAGGGCTATGACCTTAAGTGCATTTTTTTTATTTTCAAAATATCCATTGTGATTTAAGGATCAGTTACTGGCTTAAACCTTTTGGAAGTTGGTTAAACCTTTTAGAATGGGGCATGTTGGGAAGTCCTTAGATAGCTGTTCATTCTCATAACCTTATTCTCAGATAACCCCTTTGATAGTACTTATCAGGTTGTTCTTATAAAGGGACTATGTTAATCAACTTCATAGCTGTGATACAATGCCTGAGCAAACATAACTTAAAGGTGAAAAGGTTTGGTTCTAACAGTCTGTTTAAGAGGATCTGTGGAGACTTGGCTCTGCTGCATGTGGACCTCTGGTTAGACAGGGCATCAGGGCAGGGGGCATGCATGGAGGCATGTCAGCAACCCATGTTGGATGGAACACAGGTGGTGAAAAATAGAACTGAAGATAACGCACAACTTTTAAGAACATAACCTCAAGGACCCAGTTCTGTTAGCTATTTCTCATCTAGTTTTACATCTCGTCCTAATAGCTCATCAAAATATGATCCCATCAATTGGATTAATTCATTGACAGGTTCAGAGTCTTCATGATCTAGTCACTTTGCCAAAGCAGCTAAGCGTTTATAAAGGACATGACATTCGGAGGAAATTGCCAGTATAAATCAAGACTCAGAAGGTAGCAAGTGCTACATATACCCTTTGATGGACAATGTGTCAAATAAGTCACAGACATGCCTTCCTGTCATAATTGTATTCATGGTACTTTGTAAATTATATGCTTCAAAACATCATGTTCCCTGGATGCCTTAACTCCCTTTGTGTGTCCTCATTTTCTCTGTTGTCTTCATCTTTTATCAAATCCTTTTCCCAGACCTCTGTCAAATGGTTATGTAAGCATTTTTTCCCTTCATTTTCAAAATTGATTTAACATATTTGTTGGCCATGATCTATTATGTTGCCATAATTAAATAATTACAATATTGAGTTACAATACACCTTTTCTGAAAAAAAAAAAATCAATATGTATTCAGTGGGGCCTGAGTTTTTACTTTCCTAGTTGTACAGAAATAGAGTATAATCTCACAGAACATAAGAACCTCTGTTCGAAAAAAAGTGCTAATATACCTAATTCCAGTTTATATACATGAAGAGCTGTGCTTCAAATTTTTTTATTTTAATTTTAAATATTTATTCTGAAATTATTTCACTGAAAGATATATTGGCACAGCAAACATTTCAGAATGTTCCTTTTCATATGTATCAGGGTTGGGGGCAGCAGGAGGTGCATACTTATTATTGTAAACTTCCATGAGTGCCTTAGATTTTATCAGTCCTACTTAGTAACAGCCACTAGTGTCAGTTAAGTAACTGCTATTCACCAGATGACATACACATACTAAAGGCATTAACACTTTAATATACGTCATAACAGCTGGCGAGTTGATCCTTAGTGTTCTTCCAGAGGACATGAGTTCAAGTCCTAACATTCAGATGGAGTGCTTCAAAACCAACTGTAAATGAAGCTCCAAAGGATCTCATATCCTGTTCTGGCCTCACAGACATTCATGTGTGCATGTCTGTACACACCTTACACACACACATGCACACGCACATGCACACGCAACACACACACACACACACACACCTCTTCAGAAAAAAAAATGTATGATGTAGAAGTATAACTATTTTAAGGAAATAAAATTTAGGAGAGATTTATTAAGCAATTTCTCAAATCAAGCTTCATTTCAGCAATAAAGCCAAGACTCAGAAACTGGGCTGCAGAAACCTTGGCATAACAAAAGTATTTTTCAAAATTTAGCCAGATTTCTACCAATAGCTTACTTTCTCTAAAATGTTTGAACTGAATAAAATGAAGCTAGTATGCTCCCCCTCCCTCCCTCCCTCTCTCCCTCCCCCCCTCCCCCCCCCCCCCCCCCCCCCCCCTCTCTCTCTCTCTCTCTCTCTCTCTCTCTCTCTCTCTCTCTCTCTCTCTCTCTCTCTCTCTCTCTCTCTAGTTACACCCCAGACATCAAAAGTAACCCTTAGAGACATAATAGCAACAAGTTCAGTTTGGAAACATAGTCCATTTATACTTGTTGAAACAGATTTCTAAAGTGATTTCCCACAGTATCTCATTTGGAATATACTTCCTCTTTAACTTTGAACAAGCTTTGGGTTTTCCTTTTGTTTGATTTGCTGTTGTTGTTCTGGGTGTTCATGGTTGCTGTTCATGTTCTTTCTTCAGTAATGACACATATATGCTTATTGAATTTTCAATGCTAACTAACATGATGCACAGTTTATTATTTTCTGAATAAGAATACATTTTGAAGGACTTGTGGGGCTACAATGATTTCTGCTGGCTATCTTTCAAGGTATTGTACAAAAACGTTTAAAGGATTTCTAGTAATTGGATCAATGGGATTGTTAGAGAAAGACATAAAACTATTTGTAAAACTAAAACATTGAGTATAAGCACAAAGTAAAATGAGCTATAATTCATCAGTTGTTCAGTAATTGTGAAGGGGCTTTTTTTGATCAAAAAGTTAGCCCTCATTAGCTGGAAATTTCCATATAGAATTGATCATATTTTATGCCCACTGTGTTTTTAATGGAAATTATTTATAACCTTTTCATTATAGTTACTCTTATACAAATCTCTATGAATATTAAATTCAATTTTTCAGCCACTTATATTCTTATTCTATGATAATCTACTAATAAAAACATCTCAAATGATACAAACCAGCCCTTTCCTGTCTCCTTGTCACATTGCCTGTTGGATGTAGGTTTTTCCAAGAGCCATGAACAGCAAATGCTTACTCTTTTCCCCCATTTAATCTTCTGTAGTGCTTATAACTCTCTCTCCTGACCACCACCAGCACCAAACAACGAGAGAAACTTATGTCACATTCTTCTGTAGCTCTTGAATGGCTTTATTATTCTCTTTTAGATAATTGATGAGAGCCATATCAATTCTAAAAATGATCAGTTTTATTTGCTGTTGTTTGACTATAGGTTGCTCAGTTTTGGGGTTCTAAAGTGTTTTTTTCTCTGTTCATTGAAATAATATATGAAGAACTTCATATATGTTATCAAAAGGGGTTCATGTAGGTATTGTATAATCTTATACATCCTTTTGTGTTGTGTTTGTACTTCGTGAATATGTGTTTGTTTATATTACTAAAACCCATCCACTTGGCAGAGGTAACACATGCTTTTAATCCCAACACCTTGAAGTCAGAGGCATGCAGGTTTCTGAGTTCAAGGCTAACCCTGTCTACAAAGCCAGTCCCAGAACGGCCAGGGCTTCACAGGAAAACCCTGTTTTTAAAAGACAAAGCAAAATCTAAAGTGTTTTCTTACAAAGAGAGCCTCTCTTACCTTCTTTACATCGAAAAAGAGCACATATTTTAATTTTAGTAATGCTCTAAAATCAACATGGTTAAATACCTAGAAAATAGAACACATGCTTATTTGTTTCCTTCAGTCTTAAGTTTTGAAAGCATGGCAGTCTTTGCAAGCCCTAAAACTGTAAAGTGATTTTAAAACAACGGGTTTTTTGAAAACATAATTTAGCATCTTTATCCTTTTGATTTGGAAGGTCCATTTTCCCAAAACTAGGAGATTCAGCAAACTTAGTTTGTATGAATTAAAGAGACACTGGGCAGGAAGGTAAGATATCTGTATTATTCCATATGCTTTTTCTTAAATTAGCTCTTACATCCTGATTAAATAATAATTCTTTGCTTGGTTTTCTATAGAACTAGGCAATCGCCCTGTACAAACTCTAATACACATTGCTGCAACCCTGCATAGCTGTCACCTACCTCTGGATCACTCTTATTTTTGCACCATTTCTGGACTTCCTCTTTTGGTTTCACTTGCTAGAAACTTACTCTTACAAAAGCTGAGGATACATGAGTCCATACTTTTGCATTTATTCACTAATGTTTTTTTAAAGAAAATTTAAGTTTAAAATAAAGTTATTTTTTGTTTAGGAAAGGATGAGAAACTTCCTTGGCAGAAGGGGTAGTCGAGCCGGGCTATGGCAAACAAGAGGTCTTGAACATTCAGAAAGTATTTCATTTGTGGCTGAGGGGCAAAATCAATTAGCTTTTAAAGTAACTCCATTCTTTTTGAAGTATTAAAAACTGCCTCCAGTCCTGCAAGCCTGTAAAGACAAATTCAACATTTAAAGTTCACCTTTCATGCTAGAATCTTTTCAGTATTCATGTAATTAACACATTTACTCTTGTGAATGTAAAGAATCACTTAAGTTTATGTTTCTGAAATTCTGACTTTTAAAGAAATTAATTAATTAAAAATTTGCTAAACATATTATTATCTGTGTTTTTATATTTCCCCTTTTTGTTTTATCAGTTTCCAACAGTAATGATCATTCCAAATGCTTCAAGAAAATCCTAGTGTCCATCAGAAATACATTTAAAAGATATTCTCCTGTAGACATCATCATTCCTTAATGTTATATTTTGGGAAGAGCTTGCTCATTTCCTCCTTTTGCTTCTTCTCTTTCTGTCAGTCATTCTCTCTCTCTCTCTCTCTTTCTTTCTCTCTCTCTCTCTCTCTCTCTCTCTCTCTCTCTCTCTCTCTCTCTGCTTCTCTCTTTTCTTCCTCTTCGTCTTCTTCCTCCTATTCCTCCTCATCTCTATGCTGTCCTTTGTCTTAATCTTTCAGCAGTTCAATTTTCTGAAATTTTCATGATCCTGGAAACCATGAGATAAATAAATATTAAAAAAGGTCATATCTATCTTAAATAAAATCAACCAATAATTAGTGAACACTGAGAAAAAACTTATGTACTTAATCTACTAAAAATATTATTGAAGTTGGCGTCACAGTCTAGCCTCAAGTCTGAGTGAGCCACTTGTCCTCCATAAGTCAATAAAAAGAATCAGATTAAGAGTGGAAAACAAGGCCACGAGAGGTAGTGCATGACCTTAGTCCTATCTATATGAGTTCAAAGTCAACCTTGTCTACAAAGTGATTTCCAGGCCAATCAGGGCTGCACAGAGAAATCCTGTCTCAAAACAAAACAAAACAAAACAAAACAAAAACAACAACAACAAAAACAAAAAACAAAAACAACAACAAAAAAACCCAAAAAACAAAAAACAAAAAAACAAAAACAAAAGCAAAAACAAAAAACAAAAAGAAAAAGAAAAAGACAAACCAAGTATAAAAACAATGAAGAGTGAAAAGCATAAAAAGCAGATTTACTCAATATTCCACACTGGGGAAAAGAAAAAGAGATTCAGCAACTCCTTCATGTACATCTTAGAGGTTCTGAAGTGAAATTATAGTTTAAATAGATGACATATCTATTTTATTCCATTTTTATTGTTGTTTTTGTCTAAAGGCATGAGTGTGGCATATAAGATGTCAAGTATCTCCCTGTAAACTTTTTATTAATATTTTTAAAATATTGGGTTGATAAGATTACTCATTGGGTAGAGACACTTAGTTATAGGCCTGGGGATCTGAATTTGATCTCTAGGATTCACATGGTGGGAAAAAAGCCAACTCTAGGCAAGTTATTCTCTTACTGCCACATATCTGCACACACACACACACACACACACACACACAAACCACTCATGAACACATGAACACATAAAAAAGAATATTATCTTTAATGGACTATCATTTCTTCAGTATAGAATTTTTTTAAGATTATGGTTTTTTCTTCAGAAATATTTCTTTATTTTTTATTTTATCTATGCTAAGCAGCTAGTATATTTTTATTCTTTCAGTTTACATGAGATTAACAATTGAGGGTGGCTTGACAATTCATTCATAATAGTACATATTCTTTTTTGCCCCTAATTCTTTTCCCTCTCCTTTCTCCCCTTCCTTTTTCTCTCCTCTCTCTCTATCTCAAAAGTTTTACTCTGTAGAGTCAGCTGACTTGTAACTGTCTATATAGGCATGTAGACCAATCTGGTCCCTAGCTCACAAAGTTCTCCCTCCTCCTGTATCCAGCAATGAATGTCTGTACTATCAAGCTTATAATGATAGCTCTTCATAGCACTGCTCTTTCACCCAGGGCATCATTCTTCAGTACTTCCTTAGTACACTGGATTATTTTGTAAAGGCTTTAATGGACACTCAGGGCTAAATTACTGAAACAAAAAAATCAAATTGTAAGAAAAATATCTTTAATATGTGAGCTTTCAAAATACTTTTAAAAAGTTTAAAGAAAACTATTTTCAGCTAAAAGTAGCAGAGAACATCAAAAATAGGGAAACTTCATTGAATGTTTTTAAATAATAATAAAAGATAATTTGAAGTATCTGATTTACTTTAAATTTAACTATACTTTAAATTTAACTATTTTAAAGATAATACACTAGAGAAAACTCATATTATAAGCCAGGAAAAGAAATGAGGTTAATACTATTGGTTGGTTCATTTTTATTCTACCATAAGTCTGTTCCACTAAGTTGTCATGGTAAAGGACAATTTTTCATTATTAATACTTTTAGAATCTCAAAAATGTACTTTTGGTCATATTCACTATTCAGCTCCTCCCAGACCAACACACTACTTCCCAACCTACTCAACTATCTTTTCTCTCGTTTTTGTTCTTGTTCACTTTAGAAACCCATTGGTTACAGTTTGTGCTTCATTATTCTCTTGGGGATATGGCCATCCTCGATATCATAGTTAACCTACCACAGTCTGCACCACTCATGAAAGCTGACTATCTCACTCCCAGCAGCTCCCAGTTACCAGTAGGCTGTCAGCTGGAAGTGGGACTGCATGCCCACCTCCCCACTGCATGCTGGCATTCTGTCTGACTTGAGTATGAATGTCCTGCTGTGTCTGGAAAACACTGTTTCTTTGTACTTATCCTCTCTTTCTCTGGCTCTAATTGTCTTTTTGTCCTCTCTTCCACAATGATGTCTGAGACGTGGGAGGAAGGAGTGTAATATACATGCCCCATTTAGGGCTGAGCATACTGCAATTACTCATTCTCTGTCCAGTGACTAGTTTTGTAATCCCGTGTTAACTTCTGTCTACTGCATAAAGGAACTTCTATAATAATTATTTAAAGATATATTCATCAATGAGGATAAGTATAAGACATTAGTAAGCAGTTTAATACTGGGTTGATGGAGCAGAATAATTTTTCAGCATCAAAAATGTGATAGAATATGAAAATATTAAGTAAACAATGCATTTTCATTTTAAAGGTACAAGTAATATAAAAATTTTATTATATAACTAGTAATCAAGAACACATAAACAATAATTGGCAAATACCACAATCATCAAACAATGAAAATTTCAATTGAGTAATAAATTTATACTCCTTTCTTCTATAATTCACCATGTTGTAATTTGAGGTATTATGTTCACTAAAATGAATATGGTAATTAATGTGTATTACCTCAATGATAATTTAGGAATTATACATAGTTACTAGCTAATATGTTGTATAATTTCATATATAATTCAATTGTTTCATTTAAGAGACTTGTCATTTCCAAAAATAAAGTCAGAATATACTCCACTTCTGACTATACTATCTTAGGATGTGTTTGTGTTCTTTATTATTAATTTATATTTTTTAAAACACATCATGTCCAAATTCTCCTCCTAGTTTTTCTTACACCAGCATGAAGACATAAATAATGGATTAGTTTGAAAATTACATGAATATGAAAAATAATACTATTTTGTGAAAGTTTTTCTATGACAGTATTTAAAATGTTACTTGAATAGAACACCTTAATTTGTATGGCTTTGGTTTCAAAAGTTGTCCTAAGCCTGTGTGGAATCTTGTACCAACTAAGACAATATGGTGTAAACAAAATAAAAATGAGGTTTGCATATGAATTTGAAGCATAAAACTATTTTAATGGAGAAAGTTTTAGAAAGCCTTAAAAGAGAACCAAAAACCAACCTTGTTTCAGAGAATTTTCAAAACACTTTTCAAGATGAAGACATGGTGAACGCTGTAACATACCAAAAGAAGTTTAGATGAATACATTTCTTAATCCAGAAAGTAAGACCAAAGTGTTCCTTTGAGAGAGAGGTGAATCTGAAGGCAAACTTCAGCAGACTGTGTGACTGACAGGAACCTAAGAAACACTGAACTTTTTAGAAAACTGATATAAGAATTTAAGAAATATGAAGGAATGTAGGAAAGATTTCTTTTAAGATAATAGAGACTAGAGAACTGGTAAAGGCTTGATTTAATCAAACAATGAAAAGTAGAAGAAAAATTAATATTTTTATTATCTGAAGATATTCACCTCCCCTTCCCAAAACGTCCAGGTCCACCCTATTTCCCTATACACACAAATTCAAGTTCTCTTATTTTTTTTAACTTTATTATTATTAATGTTATTATTATTAATCCATCAAGTCTAATTTGGGCTGCCCAACTAATCATGTGTGGGTCATTCCCTAGATTATGCTCCACCTACCTAGCACACTAGTTAGGAAACTAAAGCTCGTTCTCCATCTCCCAGCAGCTAGCAAATATCAATAGCTCTTAGCTAGGGGTTGGAATTTGTGCTCAACTTCTTCCCTGTGTGTTAAAGTTTTATCTTTCTCAAAATTGCAAAAGTCTGGCATATCCTGTCACAGTCAATGTGAGCACATACATAAAACTTCCCTGTTGTATCCGGAAAGCAGTTTCCTTGGAATAATACACCACTTCTAGTTCTTAAATTATTTCTGTCCTTGGGTGGAAGAGTGCAACAGGTATGTCCCAGTTAGCTACTAACACTTGACATTGCTACTTGTTCACCATGCTGTGCAAGCTGACCACTTGAAGATCTTTGTGTTATTTGTTATTAACTGTAAGAAGAATCTTCTCCAATGAGGCTTGAAAGGTGCATTGAACGTAGCAGTAACTCATTAGGGATATCTTGATACTATATCCATTTAGCAGGATAATAGTAATATGCTTTCCCTTAAGACCTACGACCTGGGGGCTGGTGAGATGGCTCAGCGGGTAAGAGCACCAACTGCTCTTCGGTAGGTCCTGAGTTCAAATCCCAACAACCACATAGTGGCTGACAACCATCTGTAATGAAATCTGACGCCCCCTTCTGGTGTGTTTGAAGAGAGCTACAGTGTACTCATTTATAATAATAAATAAATCTTTAAAAAAAAAAAAAAGACCTATGACCTGCCTATCTAGCCACTGATTTTTTGATCCTATTAGGAGTCTCTGGCAACAGATTACATTTTGTGCACTCAACTTTAAATCCAACCAGAAATTGGCTGGTTACCCTCCAAACATCCATGCTTCTGTTTCAACAATGAGAACAGCTTTGTCAGACCTGTCCTTATTGTAGTTCTTGGGATTCACATATGGATGAGATTGCTAGCCAAATCTAACCTGGCTGCGATGCCCCAACTGGGAGCAATGAGAAAATGAAGAAAAGACAATGGCATTAAATAAACAATAGAGGCAAATATAAAAGTTGGGGTCTGTTGGGCTCTGATAGACTCACACCTATTACTTCATCAGCCCAGAACCTCACCCTGTTATTCCTTATAGCACATGCAGAGGAGTTAGACAGATGGGGTAGGAGGTTTCTACAGGGGACCAGTCTCAAGGTGCAAACATCTAAGAGGAGGAAGCCGAAGCCACTACGTTTTTATATACTTCAGTTAATCATTTTCAAACACTTGTACTTGGACAGAGACAGACTCTGCTGGTTTTGTATGGATCATATTGTTTGATCCTTGACATAGCTGGCTCATTTAAACAATATATGTTGACTCAGAGCTTCATTTGCTCCCTACAATTGAGGATTGCTTTTAACTCCAATAACATGTATAGCACCTTCTAACACTATTAAAGTTAACCAGTAGGGACAAAGCTCCTATGTGAACTGGAACAAATTGTAGCAAAATTCAGTAAGCCTTGGGCAAAGTAAATAATATAAAATAAATAAATAAATAATATGAAAGAGTATAACCAGCTTTCCTTCATAAAATGTATTTTTTAATTAACCATCAAATTATTAATTTTTTCTTGTAGAAGTTAAACCCTTCCAAGTCTCTTGTAGACAGAGAATATTAACTTTAAACATAAAAACAATTTGGGTTTATTTTTGCTGCTCTTGTTGTCTAAGATATTCAAGGTTTGGTTTAGAATTATTTTTTCCTTCTCTATCTGAAAGGACAAAGATGCCGCCCTGCTAATGCTTCCATTATATAATTGATAGTGTCAGTTTAATTGAATTAGAATACCCGAACACCTTCACCTTCCTTTTATTCCCTCACTGTGTTTGATTGAAATCTATGTGAGCTGCAAATAGAAATGAGGGAAAAACAATAGTTGACCCAAATAACATAGAACATTTGACAATTTTTCTCTTGTCAATATGGTCTAAAACTACTTATTAATGAAATTGTTACAGATTTTTAATAAATGCTTTTTAGATAGGGAAACTACATTCAAAGGGATATTTTGTCTGTCCTTGTCACTAAGATTTATTAGCAAATTATAAATAACAATACATGTATATATATATATATATATATATATATATATAATATTTTCTTGCTTGCATTTCATTATTCTTTATTATGTAGAATGGAGAAATATTTACAGCCTTGAGTTATTAATTTATCAAACAAAAACATTGGAGGGATGGGCACAATCTGAAGAGGCATTTCAATACATTAATTTTCCCATCTTAAAATATCTTAACCTACATCTTACTAAAGCACAAAAAATACCCAAAGAGCTTATAAATTAAACCAGGTACTTTAATAAGTATTTTAAGAAAAGACATAGTAACTGTTGAATGTCAGTTGCCTCCAAACTTCCCCCCCTCTTCTCCTTCCATCCCTTTTTTCTTCTTCCTTCTAAATGAATGTGAAGAAGGTGAACTGCTACATGTAAATTACAGATTGGTGTTTATGGGGCGGGAGACAGGTAGAAGGACATCACTGAAGTTACTCAGGCGACACAAAATTTCTATTGTGTTCCTTTGGATATCAACACCCATTTTTTCTAAATTATTAATGCTTATCTTAGAAAAAGAAGATGTGGTGTTTGAAAGAAAATGGTCCTCATAGGATCATCCCCATAGTGGTGGCACTATTGGGAGGTATGGTTTTGTTGGAGTTGAGGCATTGTTGATGGAAGTGTGCCTCACTCACTTCCTGTTGCCTGCTTATCCATATGTAAAACTCTCAGCTATTTCTCCAGCACCTTGTCTGCCTGCATGACACTATGCTTCCTGCCATAAAGATAATGAACTAAGCCTCTGCACTATAAGCCAGACCCAATGAAGACTTTTATCAGAGTTGCTGTGGTCATGGTGTTTCTTCACAGCAATAAAACCCTAACTAAGGTTTCAGCTTTTAAAGACTAAAACATAAAGTTATAAAATAAGAAAAAATGGATTCAGACCAGTCTCTTGGTACTTACCAAATGCCAATCAAACATTACTGACTGCAAAGAAAATTAGGCTTAAAGTCTCAGTATTTTCATTTGTTGTTGTTATTTGGTTGTTTTTGTTTGTTTGTTTTGGTACTAAGTTTGGGGCATTGTAAATAAAAAAGAAAAGAACTGATTTTACGGGATTTCTAAAACTATGTAGGAAGAACTGCTGATATTCATTTATGACAAGGCAACAGAAAAACAAAGAGTCACATTTAACATAACAAGTAGATTGTATTGCACAAACTTTTTAAATTATATTTTTAATCTTGAGAAATGAAACACAATAGAACTGATATTAGAACACAATTTATCTTACAATTTACAAAATAATTTAGGAAAAAAATAAAATGGTTATTTCTAAAAACAAAATAGCCTCCAAGAGTGTGTCCACCCCCATCAGGCCTCCCCCTTCCCTGGACCCTCAAGTCTCTCCAGGATTAAGCACATCTTCTCCAACTGTATATGTGCCAGGGGCCTCCGACTAGCCCATATATGCTCCTGGTTAGTGCCTGAGTCTCTGGAAGCTCCCTGGTGTTTGCATTATTCTCTGGCTTCAACTGCCTCTACATCTAAACACACACACACACACACACACACACACACACACACACACACATTTTTGTTGCTGTTGTTCTCTCCGTATTGTCTTGGCTGGCCTAGAGCTCAGTATATAGATCAGGCTGACCTTGAAGTTGAATTTTAATCCAGGAACATAGCTGCTCTGGCAAGTGATCACATCAAAGAACTATCTCCGTTTGTGTGATCCCAGAGACTGAGGCACCAACCAGGAGCATACAAGGCTTGGTCTGAGGCCCCAGGCACAATATAGCAGAGGTCTGCCTGGTCAGGCCTCAGTGGGAGAAGATATGCTTAATCCTCAAGAGAATTGAAGCCCCAGGGAAGGAGGAGGTCTGTTGGGGAAGGCATTCACTCTTGGAGGCAAGGAGGGTGGGGATTAGATGAAGAACTGTGAGAGGGGGGACCAAGAGTAGGAGGCAGTAACTAGAATGTAAATAAATAAAATAATAATAATAATAATAATAATAATAATAATAATAATAATAAGTGCATACAAAGAAAGAGCCAGAAGATTAGAACAAACTGCCAGAGTTAGTTTGAAGTCAAGCAGAGCAATTCAGTGAGATGTTGAGGGAGTCCAAATTTGAATCAGTCAGCTTGGAGAGAAGTTTGAGCCAGAAGTTAAGCCAGCCAACCAGAGTTCAGAAAGAATTAGAACAAGAGGCTAGCATGGGAGAAAGACAATACTTTATTTTAAATATGTGAGTGCACTGCCATTGTCTTCAGACACAGCAAAAGAGGGTATGAGATTGCATTAAAAATGGTTTTAACTGCTGAGCCATCTCTCCAGCCACATAATTGGTGACATTTTATTTTGTGATTCTTTGTTGGATCAACTATCCAAAGTTGTTCTTTACCTGTGACCTCTTGGGTACATTTTTCCTTCTCTTCAGATTGAAGCATTTCTTCCAGTAGTCTCTATAGAGCTGGCTTGCTGGTCATATTCTCCTTTAATCTTTTTTTTTTTTTTTTAGTTTATTTATTATTATACATAAGTACACTGTAGCTGACTTCAGACAGCACCAGAAGAGGGCGTCAAATCTCATTATGGATGGTTGTGAGCCATCATGTGGTTGCTAGTATTTGAACTCAGGACCTTTGGAAAAGCAGTCAGTGTTCTTAACCACTGAGCCATCTCTCCAGCCTGAGTTTTTTTTTGTTTGCTTATTTAATTATACAAATTTTCTCTTTCTCTTTCAATTATAAGAATAGTTGTGCTGGATATAGAGTCTCCCCTAGCATTGATGGTCTTTTAGAACCTGAAGAATATCTGCCTGCATCCTTCTAGCTTTTAAAATCCCCATTGAAAAGTTATGTTTTATTTTGATGGTTCTTTTTTTTTTT
>JADRCD010186889.1:0-19048 GCA_019843815.1 Montemys delectorum | reverse complement strand
TGTATGTATGTATGTATGTATGTATGTATGTTGTAAGGAACTGAGCCCAGGCACTTGAGTATTCCAGGCAATTACTTTACTATGTTTCTGGCCCTTTACTTTTTGTATGCAATTTTCTATGGGAGTTCTGGCTTTCTGTATAATAACTCTTATTAAATTTCACAGAGTTAAATGTTGACCTGATTAGGGAGAGCTTAGGTTCAAATGTCATCCTCTAAGGGCTGGCCGTTTCTTCTCTCCTGCAAATACCATGTCACAACCCTTCCAAAAATAGATAGCAGTTATTAAATCACTTCTCAGATAGTCTCTGTCAAGAACTGCAGGTAACAGAGGGCTTGAGGGCTTTCAGTCAGGATCAGCCACACCTGGGAGCTTGTCAGTGCTGTGGGGTATCCTCCAGAGAAGACTGCTCGGACATGGTCTTACACCAACAGGAAGCTGGCCTGTAGCTACCCCGGGTGTTCGGGATCCCCGTGTAACCCAGAGCCACTTCTACCTGCAACTAAAAGCTATAAAGCACACCTCATTAACAAGAGACAGGACAGAGTTTTCAAGTCTGACCAGATATTTAGTGCTTATTGGCCAATAGATCTGAGGCAAAAACGTAAGGTTCAGCTCATGTCCTTTTGCTATCAAGTAAAACCTTGATTTATTTATTTATTTATTTATTTATTTTTAGTTTTTTGAGACAGGGTTTCTCTGTATGGCCCTGGCTGTCCTGGAAATCTGCCTGCCTCTGCCTCCCAAGTGCTGGGATTAAAGGCATGCACCACCACTGCCCGGCAAGCCCTGAATATTTAAGCACAAGAATGATTTCTTGGGTCGATATAATTTAGTTAACAAGGACAGTTAGCAAGATGTGGAACTACAGAAGCCCAAAAAATCATAGTATATTTAGAGACTTTCCTAGAACTTTGGACTTTGATGGATTATTGGTAGGTGGTGCTATCTGCATGCTGAGTTTTACAGCCTGAATAGTACTTCTGTCATGGAGTCAGTTGTGCTAACGTCTGAGGCCCCTGTTACAGTTAGGAAAACAGACCTCAGGCAGCTGGCCGCAGAATCTGCCTTTGGTGAGATTCTGAGGTACTGCACGTTAACATTTAGAAGCACCGATTGGGGCACGTGTGTTTTACTAAGCCCGATAGCCTTTTGTGTACAGATGTAGCCAGCCTCAGGACAATCCTCAATCTTCATCTATCCCAAATGTGTGGAGACCTTCCCCCTTGTTACTGCTCCCTACAGAAGGCACCCCAGCCACCTCCGCAGCTTTAGATGGTGTAAGCCCACATATGTCCAAGGCTTACTCTTCACCTATTTCAGCATTTTCTAAACATCACATCCTTACAGAGATCTTCGCTAGCTCCTCATAAAGCTGGCAAAGAGAAACTTTCTCCCAAAGTCCTTACAGCTTGTTAAGCAGTGTTCACCTTCACCAGAAAATGTTATAACAGGACGAACAGCCACATTTATCTTCCCTCTGCCCCACTGTCCTCTCTGAGGACAAACACCCCATACCTTTAAGCCCCGATCCTACCTCCAGTACCTAGAAAGGTAGCCAAAACATAGCAAGTTAGTCTTTAAATATTGGCGGAATAAATGGATCAGGAAGTACGGCAGCTTTATATCATTCAAACCAAGAATTCCATGATTTTGGGTGTGTGAGGAAGCTTCAGACAGCACCATTGAAGATAGTGGGGTGTGTGGTTCAGACCTCTCCTCTACCTGGGAGACAGTCTCAACTATTAGTTGCCAGCCAGCCACTTCTAGCTTGCAATTAAAAGCTATCCAAGCAGGTCTCATAAACAAGAGACAGGGCAGGGTTTCCAGACCTGGCCAGATATTTAATGTTTATTGTCCAACAGATCTGAGGTAAAAGAGAAAAAAAAACAAAAAAGATGTTCAGCTAACAACCTTTTGCTGTCAAGGAAAGTTTTCACAAGTTCTTTGCTACTAACAAGAGTAACTCAATGGCAGTTTTCTACTTGGGAAGCACCTTTCAGGCAAAGCTGAACTTTTATTGTTCCTCATTTAAAAAATAAAAGCCAAAAAAAAAAAAAACCCATAAAATGGTAAGAGAGAAAAAAGATACTCAACAAGCCCCAAACCAAATGGTATTTCTAGATATAAAAAAACTGATATCTGAAATGAAAAAAGTCATTAAATGGAGTTCACAAATGGAGTTCACTTGTTCACTGGCTAAACACTGAAGAAGGAAAGACGGTGATACATTGCAGACTTTATGACTTAGGCCGAAGTGAAAATGATCTGTGTACCAGACAATTATACTGTGAAGCATGGGAGAGAGAAGCAGAGATACATTTGAAGCATTCTTATGAGGGGCGTGATATTTCTTAAAAATATATTATAGTCAGGGAAAGATGCATACTACAAACCCCAGGGCAATTTCTAAAATGTGGAAAATAAGCCTGTGGTGAAGTGTTACAGTGGCCATTGTAATGATGTCCATGTACTGTAGTCAATGAGTTTGCTGGAAATGGAAAAAGTCACTAAATGGAGTTCACTTAAATTTAACCCCAAGTGACATAGTTTTTTTTTTTTTCAGCAAATTTACACCTCCTAATCCTCCCCAAACACCCACCCACACCCACCAACTGCAAACCAAGTATTGAAACTTAAGTCTCTAGGAGGATTTTTTTTTTTTTTTTTTTTTTTGGTTTGTCGAGACAGGGTTTCTCTGTGTAGACCAGGCTGTCCTGGAACTCAGAAATTTACCTGCCTCTGCCTCCCAAGTGCTGGAATTAAAGGCGTGCGCCACCATTGCCCAGCTAGGAGGCCATTTTTATTCAAGCCACCACAGTTTTGTGCCTATCAATGATCACAACAGATTTCAATAGATGACCCAGGCTACAATAAATACATCCCAAAACAAAACAAGACAAAATTAAATGGAGTTCACTGGTTAAACATTGAAGAAGGAAAAAAGAAGAAAAGGCAAACAACAACATCAAAACAAACAAAAGCCTCCAAACACAGACAAATAGAAAATAAACAGCAAGACTTAAATCCAACAGGTCTGGTACCAGCATTGATGAAAATGATCTAAGTACTCCAGGAGCACTTAGAGGAAGAGGCTGTCAGATGTGATACAAACCAAACCAAACCAAAAAGAAAAACAAATGCTCAAGTACTCACTCTCTACATATAAAAAGGCAGGGAAAATAGATCACGGGGAAACTAAACTCAAAAGAGCATGCATGGGCCAGAGGTGGCTCAGTGATGGAATGTATGCTTAGTTCTCATGAGGACCTAGTTTCAATCCCCAGCACCCCAAAACAATAGGTAAAAATAAAATGAGATAAAAAAAACATTCTTCAGTGGGTATATTAGAAGCCGACAAAGTGGACCTCTGATAAGAACAGGGAGTCTACCAACCTCAGCAAACGGGCCCACTGATGGATAGGGATGACTATTCCTGCCTGCTTTTGTTTCTATGCAGACAAATAAAGACTTGCTTTCTAGTTTTCTATGCTTTCACCTTTCCCTCTCTTTCTGGAACCTTCCATGTGTTCACAGTCAGTAGTCAATGTGACGGGTGAGCTGTGAGACCTTTAAATTCTGATTGGCCTAAGAAGGGAGCTTCAGGAAAGGAATCAGGCCCTGCTTTGTGGAGCATTTTGTTGTAACGTGGAGATACACCACCCCTCCCCTCCAGAAGAAGCGACAGGGAAGTGCTATTATAGAGGCAGACAGCCTTACTCGTGCATAGACCTTGGTCTTTTCACTTCTAGAACCGTGGGCAAGTAAATGTACAACCAGTCTTAGGTATTGTGTTATAAAAATATAGACAATGGGCTGGGCGGTGGTGGCGCACGCCTTTAAATCCCAGCACTTGGGAGGCAGAGGCAGGTGGATTTCTGCGTTCGAGGCCAGTCTGATGTACAGAGTGAGCTCCAGGACAGCCAAGGTTACATAGAGAAACCCTGTCTCAAATATATATATTTATAGACAGTGAAGGCAGGGAGTCCTGGGTATCTTACGACATTTAGAGGGATATCTCATTGGCTCACAGTATAATGAAGTTGATAAACCCTGCCTTCAGCTGTGGCTTGCACCTGATCTTACCTGCCCCTGGCCTGATCCATGCCCTCCTGGATCCATGATATCTCTCTTGTCTGGTTCCTGCTACCCTGCTCTGGAAGCTCTGCTCACTCTTTCCCTCTCTGCCCTCTGACTGAGGCGCTTGCCATTTCACTCAAAGGTGACTGGGCTGGGAAATACCTTGACTGGGCTCAGGCTTTTGTCAAGGGTCTCTTGGAAAGGCAGCTTGGTGTCACAGCTCTTTCACGGTTACACACTTCATCTAGGGTACAGAGCTGAGGAGGCATGGTTTCAGAGAGCAGCCCCCTTGCTGCCATTGGAACTGCTTCCCAGGGACTGGGGGAACTGCTTAGTGGTGAAGAGCACTGACCGCTCTTCCCAGTTCAATTCCCAGCAACCACTCGGTGGCTGACAACAATCTGTAATAGGATTTGATTTCTTCATCTGGTGTGCACAAAGACAGAACACGCACACACACACACACACACACACACACACACACACAAACAGAGACACACACACAGACACACACACACAGACACACACACAAACACACAGACACACACACAGACACACACACAGACACACACAAACACACAGACACATACACACAGACACACACACACAGACACACACAAACACACAGACACAGACACACAGACACACACACAGACACACACACAGACACACACACACATACAGAGACACACATACACACATACACACACACACACACACACACATACACACACACACACCCCACACACGATAATTCTTAAAAAAAAAAAAAAAAAAAAAAGAAAGAAACTTTCTCCCACTCTTCCCTATGGCCAACAGACCTTATGAAGTCCGACTTCTTTTCTTATGGTGGATGTTACCCACAATTCCTCACTCCCCATTTGGCTGGTTATTGTGAGGCTCTCACACCCATGCTATTCATCACCATACTCACTGTCTACATGTTTACCAGGGTTTTCCTTGCTCCTACCGTTGGGTGCCATTTTTCTGGCGGTCCTGCTGACTTTCATTGAAGAAGAGACCATGAGGAAGCATCCCACACTCCCTGTTTTCATCTAACACTGTAGAACCTTCTGATTTAGTCACTGAGCTAACTCAGCAAACACCATGGATTGCACCATGGTGTAGTCTACACATACGTTTTCAAATAAGAAGTGTGAAAAATTAGTTAACATGCTTCTTATTGCTCATTTGAAATTAGAAACCTTCAAAAATGGAAAATCAGAGTGTGAAATGCCATCCAATAGCCTGGGTTTCTTTAAAGAGTGTGGTTGTAAAAACTGGTTTTGACCAGTTCTGATTTTAAACTGTCTTTTGATCTACCTGTTTCCTTAGGTAAGGAGGTCATTGGATGACAATGCCACACCCTTGATGCTCTCATCTAGCCAGCCTGGAATGAAGATGTGGAAACACAGGTTGATGCCGAAGAGAAATGACATCCCAAAGATAGCCACCCAGAGACTATGGCCTCCTTTTCATAAATGCAAATCTTATCACTTATTGAGTGAAATAGTACACATTTCACCTTCCCAGATCTCAAAGAAATGGTCAAGAAATTATTCTCTATAAAATAGCTTTAATGTTCACTTTGGGATTTGGCTTCTTGTATTTGATGTTGTTGCCATATCATTGTGTCATCACAAGGTTCCTTGGCATGGGATTTAGGGGCATGTGCTCTGTTTGTAGAACAAGGTTATGAGAGTGTGTGCCCAGAGGATGAAGTGAGCTAATATACATATCTAAGGCTCCCTGTTCTTGGCCTTCAAAGACTGCTGTTGTCTAAAGTAGAAACTTCAAATTTCATATATGACTTTTAATGATCCTTGATGCTCTGGCTTCACCCCACTCTCCTCGATTCTCATCTTAATTAAGTGACTTAATGTAGGACTCTACATTGCTCCACTTTTGTGCCTTGACTCACTCTGACCCCTGACTGAAGATTCTAGTTTTCCATCTGCCTAGTCCTATCCCTCTCTTGGTCCATACATTTGAAAGGGCTTTCCCACTGTCTAGAAGGAAAACAGTTGTTCTTTGCATGTTTGGATCACTCTATCTGGACTTTATGGAAACCCTACTTTTTAATTTTGTTTTGCCAATTTACATATCATCTCTGTATGTTCTAAAGGACAGGCCTGAGGCTGTTTCACCTTGAGTATTCAGTCACCATAGCATTTTGCATTACACAGCCTATTTTATGAATGAATGGATCAAAACTGAGAGTTTCTAATTGGTGAAGTTTAGGGGCTTGTTGGGGGTCACTTATCTACACTGTACAGAACTGTATTCTTTTGTGTACTGACTAAGGAGTGTGAAATTGCCCTCCTAATTAAAGGTAACCGATTAGAACACCTCATGGCTCTCATCCAGCTTTAGAGATCTATGAGCTCATTATCTGGAGAGAGGCCAAGATGGCCACTCTGAATCTTCTATGGAGAGTTTCAGGGATGGGTTTCTACTGCAATGTAGGTAGAACTGAGTCACTGCAGCTGATAGACTAGTTTGCACTCTAGAATTAATGACCTTGAATCCTTGAATCCTTTGTTATCCAACTTTCCAATGTGTGTTTGGGTTCTGGACAGAGTCTTGCCTTGAATGAGATTGTCTTGTCTTTGAGGCTGTCTCCTCACAAAACCTTTTCATTTCTGCCACAGGCTTTGCCTGAGCAAGTCTGTGTTAATCAGTTCTGTATTACTTTGATTAAATTACCTGACTGAGATAAGAGGAAAGCTTTATTTTGATACCAGCATTTCAGAGTTTCTATCCATTAAAATGGTGATGGCACAACAGAGGTCTCTAGCTGTCATTTTGTGTGTGTGTGTGTGTGTGTGTGTGTGTGAGAGAGAGAGAGAGAGAGAGAGAGAGAGAAGGCTGTTCACAGTGTGAGAATACAGAAAGCAGAGTAGTATTGGGACTAGAGACCAAGGGGTCTTCAAAGGCCTACCCCTGTTCACTCTCTTCTTCCAGCTAGCTAGTCCACATTTCTGGAAGCTTCCAGAGGCAATGGTACTAGCTGGGGACACTTCAGATTCAGACTGTGACTAAATCTAATGATCACATTCTCCCTGGCTTTTTAGTTTACTGCTGGACAGCCTAGTTGTTAGAAAGGCTTCTCTTATATCAAATCAAAAATTGTGTCTTGGGTTGAAGTGAAACGATGCTTGCCATCAAGCTTCACAGCCTGTATTCAATACCTGGAACCCACATGGTGGAAGGAGAGAAAGGATTTGTACATCTCTGACTTCTACACACATAATATGGCATATTCGTGTACGTGGGCATGCATGTACACACACACACACACATACTCATTAAACAAACAAACATAAATAAACATAAAAATCATCTTTATCACTTTTCTCACTGGTTCTATTTTAGCTTTGGAGCCAAGGAGAAGTTTGCTCTCTTTTCCATACCTGAACTCTACATATTCCTAAACATATACTCCAAGGTTTCATAGGCCAGGCCTCTCCAGTTCCTTTGACAGTGTGTGTAACAATCCTTTTGGACTCTTCTTGAACTTTCTCTTTGTTAATGATCTTCCTCATATGTAGGGGCAGAATGTACCATGCTCACCTCTAGTTACAAATATGTTTACGTCCAGGCGTCTTTCTATTGATGCTTTTCAAATATCATCTCACTTCATGCTCTAAACAACTCAATGTGGGTAGTTCTTACTACTTTTGTTTTCTAGATGAGAAATCAATAGCTTAAGACATTGATAGACTCAGGAGTTTACAACAGTAAAGAATACAAGTGTGCATGGTGACTATTCTAAAGCCGACTACTCTCCATCCCATGATTGCACACATGATTGAACAACTTAACTGTAATAAATCTAGCCCTTTAAGTACAGTCCCTCAGTTTGAATTGAACCCAGAAAGTCCAGTGGCTGAGAGAGTACTCTGCCCTGGCTGGAGGGTCCAGCAGTGTGATCTGAACAAATGCCAAATGACACTCTGTCATTCTTCATTGCTAAGTGACTTCCTTGATGGCATGCTGTAGGTTCCTGGTGCTCATTCACTGAGACATTACAAGTCATTACTTGCAGCAAATAACTGTATGGTATGGCTGGGCAGAAGGAGCAGGCGATGATTTGGTTGAATGGACGGTATGTTAGAACAGGTTGGCCTCCTTGTCTGGTATAAAATGAAGATTCAGGCTACTGGGCGCTGATGTGAAGCAAGAGGGCGGTGATAGGACTGAAAATGCCCTGCAATGCCTTTTAAGTGGAAGGAGGAATTCTTTTTAAAAAATGTGGGAAATCTAGTAATGCTTTGTGAATCTGAACAAATGGTATTTCAATTCATCCTTCTCATATAAAAGTTTTGTGAAAATAAAATAAAGAAATTCAAGGGAGTTAATTAAGTACAATGCCTGTCATTCCGTGAGTCATTACAGAAGGTAACTAATATTGGAGAAGCAGCATTAGATCAGGGTCTGTTTCAGCATTCTGAAGTCATCCAGGCCTGGGTTTGAACCTGACGTGGTGTAATTATAATAATTTAATTTTTTCAGCTTAAGATCATCAACTGTACAACGGAGTGGTGTTGGCATAATGTTATTGTGCACTGTGTAAACATTATTCTTGTATTATTCAAATGCTGAATTCTCTGCCCCCATATTTGGTTGCAATCTGGATATGGCATTGTAATGAGTATTCTAAGAATCTCTGGTCTCAGTGTTGTGTAAATATTGCTCTCTAATTATCTCTGATTGGTAAATAAAAATCTGATCAGCCAATGACTAGGCAGAGGAGATAATAGAGGTGGACTTCTGATCTTAGCCAAGGAAGGGGTAGAGAGGAGAAGAAAGAGCATTCACTCATCATGAGAGGAAGGACCAGGAGCCACCATGAGAACACATGTGGAGCAGAGAGAATCAGATAAATACTAAAATGCAAGTATCTTGGGGATTTTGGCTGAGAAGTAGCTAGATTAGCTTAGAAGGTTACAATAGGTGAACATTTGCTCAGTTATTGTGCCTTAAAGCTTGTTAAATAAATTTAATAGTCTCTGTCTCAATTGTTTGGGAGCTAGATGGGTGAGTGAAAAAATTCTCACTTTTAAATTTACACCCACAGAGTAGATGATAACACTGTTTAAATAGGTAGATTATATGAGCTGATAAGTAAATGGTATTGAAATAGAAGGTTTGGTGGATACAGGAACTGATGTAACTATCATTTCACAAAAATCTTAGAATTTAGAATGGCCACTTTAAAAGGTTTATACCTAATGTCTAGAAACTGGAACATTATATCAGATAAAACAAAGCATGTGGTGCGTTAAATGTATGAATTGGAAGGTCAAATAGGAAAGTTAACACTTTATGTGGCTGACATACCCATAAATATATGGGGAAGAGATCTTTTTACAATAGTGGGGTGCTCAGATTAATATTCCTGCAATCTCAGACATAGCCCACAATGAAATAGGGTGAAATGGTGCATGATCCTGGGGGAATTTACTGATATAGGTCACAACAACTCCAGGCTGTGCCAATTGTCCAAATCCAGGGCATAACAGCAATTGAGTTTCCAAATTTATAAGCAGGGCCACTGCTGAAGTACCAATAAGCCCCACCCTTAAAACAGTTGACTGACAAGCCTGTAATGAACAAAGAAGTGGCCTTTCACTAAGGAAAAGTTACAGGCACATGAGTAGCTGGTACAAGAGCAGCTGGAGGCTCACCATACAGAAGTCTACCAGCCCATGAAATTCCTCTGTATTTGTTATAAAAACAGAATCTGGAAAATGGAGGATGTTAACAGATTTGAGAGCAGTGAATAAAGTAATTCAACTAATAGGTCAGTTATAGCCTGGAATTCCTTTACTCTTTTTATTACCTAAGTCATGGCCTATGATAGTAATTGATTTAAGAGATTGTTTTTTTCACAATCTCCTTGCATGAGTAGGACAGGGAAAGGTTTACTTTCTCAGTTATTTTATAATAAGTTATTTCTCACTTATTATAATGGTGGACCAGCAAAGAGATACCAGTGGAAAGTTCTTCCACAGGGAATATTAAATAGTTAATGTCAATATGTTGTACAAGAACCACTAGAAATAATTCATAGACAATTTCCTCAACCTATCATTTGTCATTACATGGAAGATATTTTGTTGGCTGATTCTGACACAAAATACTTTAGAGAAAATGTTTAAGGAAACAAAGAATTCTGCCATGCTGAAAGATACAGATTGCTCCTAAAAAACTACAGAGAGGAGATTCTACTATTCGGGTTATAAAATAAGTTAACAAAAAATACAACCACAAATGGAACAGATCAGAAGAGATCAGTTGTGAACTCTTAATGATTTAAAAAAAAATAATGGGAGATATTAATTGGATACAGGCCACCACTGGATTAGCTACTCAAGAGTTAAGTAATTTGTTCCAAACATTTCAAGGATATTCAGATTTAAACAGTCCAAGATGGTTAACAGCTGAGACAGACAGACATACAGAGAGAGAGAGAGAGAGAGAGAGAGAGAGAGAGAGAGAGAGAGTTAATTCTGGTAGAACAGAGACTACAAGATGTATATGTGGATCGCATAGATGCCAAACTTGGTTGTATTTTGGTTATTTTGTCTTCAATTTATTTTCCTATTGGTCTCATTATACAAAGGCTCTATAATACTTCACAGAATGGATTTTCTTAGCATACAAAGTAAAAAATTAAAGATTTACATAGAAAAAGTTTCTGATTTAATCATAAAAGGTAGAAAAAGATTACATCAATCATCTGGAATTGACCTGGCATGCATCATAGTACCTTATACTAATGTGAGATTATGTCACTATGGGTAATCAATGAACATTGGCAAAGAGCTTGTAGCAAATATTTGGGAGAAATTAACAACAATTATACCAAAAGCAAGCCTCTTCAGCTTATACAAAGAACTAATTGGATTATCCCAGGTGTTATAAAAGGAAGGCCTATTCCTGAAGCATTTACACTCTATACTGGTGCAAATAAATTAGGGATGGCTGGCTCTAAGTCAGACAAAAGAAGCAAAGTAATTCAAAGTTGTATGCAATTCTTATGGCATTATTAGATTTTCCTGAGCCTCTTAATATAATTACTGCTTCTCAACATGCAGAAAGAGTTGTTTTGGATATAGACACTGCTGAATTTATTCCTGATAATTCAGAATTAACCTTGTTATTTATACAACTGCAACAGGCAATCAGAAATATAAACTATTAAATATTACCTGTATTGGGTGTCATACGGGATAGCCAGGTCTATTAACACAAGGAAATGAGGATATTGACCAATTACTAGAAAATATTAATAGGAAATGTGTTAGAAGCCCCAAAGTTTTATGAAAAACATTATGTTAACAGTAAAGGCTTAAAGAATTTTTTTTATCACTTGGAAACAAGCTGAAGAAATGATAAGTAAATGTCCTACTTGTTCAAACTCCATTAACTGCTGGAAATAACCCTGGGTGTATCGAAAGAGGTGAAATCTAGCAGATGGATGTATTTCATATTGTAGAAATTGGAAAACTAAAGTTTGTACATCATAACATTGATACATACTCAGAGTTTCAATGGGCAACTGCTTTGAGTTCTGAGAAGGCCGATTCTGCAATTACACATTTACTGGAAGTAATGGCTACTACGGGGCTACTGTACAAATTAAGACTGACAATGCCCCTGCAGATGTCTCCAGTAAGATGAAGCAATTCTTTGCATATTATAATGTAAAGCACATTACAGGTATGCCACACAATCCTACAGGGCAAGCAGTTGTAGAAAGATCTAATTCCATCTTAAAAGAAATGCTTATAAAACAAAAAGGAAGAATAAAGACCCCTGGGGTTAGACTAAATGGAGGTTGTTAACTTTAAATTTTCTGATTGTTAATGATAGGAACAGCAGCAGCAGAGAGACCCTGGGTTATAGAAAAAACTGTGGAATTAAATCAGCTTATATGCATAAGGATATGTTAACATAGAATGGAAGCCTGCACAAGTTTTGTGTAGGGGATGTGGGTTTGTTTAAGTTTACCACGAAATGAAAAGCTGTGGATACCATAAAAACTGATAAAGATTAGAACTGAGCAGGAGAGGTCTCCTGAACTCCTTGGGCACTGACTCAAAAAGGGCTTATTTTTATAATTGTATACCCGAAACTCAGTGGACCACAGTAGAACATGCATGAAGAACTAAATAAAATCAAGGAAAAAAAAAGGATATGCACAGAATTGGAAATCCTTAATTGGCAAAGAGGTAAAAGGAAGGACTGAACACAGACCCTGGAGGTGGATACTGCAATAACTTGGTGAACCCTCAGTGTGGAACATCAACAACACATTCACCTAGACAAAAGTAATTCAGCTAAAGACACATTTGAAATTGTCCAGGTTTCTTGTCTTTTCCCTTATAAAAAATAAAGGATGGGAAAATACAAAACCAAAACCAAACAAAAAAACCCATCCAACAACCAATCAGCCAAATCCATCTGTTTTCCAATAATGTACACAGTATGCCACCCCAAGTACCTTACTGAATAGACCTATGATAGGAGGAAAAAGCAAATTGCTTGTGTTTGCAGATGGCATGATCTTGCTTTTATAAAATAACTCTACACTACCTAATTAAATAACTATAACTAACTAAATATTCTCTTAGAAATTTTAGTGTATTCAATAAAGATGTTGGGTATAAAATCTTTTTAAAAAAGATTTATTTATTTATTTTATGTATATGTGTACACACTGTAGCTGTACAGATAGTTGTGAGCCTTCATCTGGTTGTTGGGAATTGACTTTAGGACCTTTGCTCACTCCAGTCAACCCCACTCGCTCTGGTAGACCCTGCTCGCTCAGTCCCTGCTTGCCTTGGCCCAAAGATTTTATTTATTATTATAAATAAGTACACTGTAGCTGTCTTCAGACGCATCAGAAGAGGGCGTCAGATTTCGTTACGGGTGGTTGTGAGCCACCATGAGGTTGCTGGGATTTGAACTCAGGATCTTCGGAAGAGCACTTGGTGCTCTAACCCGCTAAGCCATCTCACCAGCCCCTGGGTATAAAATCTTAAGAAGATCAGTTGTATTTGGCCTACCTGAAAAATAAATTAAGATGATTCATGTGTTTTAATATTGTAAAGAATAAAGTAATTTGGAATAATTTTTTAAAAAGCACTTATTTTTACTGTAAATGCTTCTATTTATCATTTCCTGTTACACACAGCACAGTTAATGGTTTAAAATGGGAGGGTAAATGTGATAATTTTGACATTTTGATTTCTTTTAAGAATACAGAAATATTATAAGTATCTGTTTTTGTTTTAATCCAGGTGTGCGATATGGTGATGCTTCAGATTGTCTGCAGCAGCTGGCTGTGATTTGCCCCATGCTCTGGCAGAGGTGTGATTTTGCCAGCTGCAGATAGTTTCTATGATAGTGTGATGTTTGGAATTCTGGAGGCTTTTCAGAGGGTATATACATGCTGGGGCCCTGCCTGAGAAGCATGGTGGGTTATTGGTTGTTGCTGGTTGCTGTTTTTAAGTAGTACACCAAGAAGAAGCAAGAAAAAGGAAAAATTAGATATCCTGACAGTGAAGATCAAACTTGCCCCGAGGAACTGGACGCTCCTAAGCAGCAGGAAGTAGCCTAACAACAACGTCACCCCCTTTCTAACTGCTGACTTTCTTCAGGGATTTCTTTCCTCTCTATCCTTTTTTTTTTTTCTTAACTAGTGTTCAGGGGTTGAAAGGATGGAAGAGAAGTGGTGGAGAAGGGTGGAAGAAAGAAGAGCCCACAAAGTATTAAAGCCCGAGTACAGAGGAGCTGTTGCAGAGGCTATGGAGCTGCTCCATGGTAAAGATCCTCTGATGGAAGTTAAGTCCCTGAGTAGAGGGGAGAAGTCAACCTGTCAACATGGAAGCTGGGGAATACATTCTTCAGTTTTACTCTCCTTCTCACCTTCTGCTCGCAGGCCATTGACCAAACTCAATGAGAAACCAAAGGTTACACCTATGGACAGTCTGTGTAAGTGAGCCTCCTTGGGCAGGAGTACACTGTATAAACAGAGCATTTGGAGTTCCACTTGGAAGTCTAGGATAGGCCCTTGCATGGCTCTTCCAAGCCACCTTGCATTTCAAGTGCAGTGGTCCCTTTGGTCTTGCATCTGTCCCCCTTTATCTGGCTGATGCTCTCTTTTCATCTAATTTCAGCCTGAGCATCAAGTACTCATGCAATGATTTTCCTCCATTTGGGCCATGTTCCTCAGGATACCCTATAGTTAGTTGTCTTTTGATGCATGTATGGAAATTTTATATTAATTAATGGTGTAACTATTTGCTTAATAATAGTCTTATATTAAGATCATAAATAGTCTCTCTTTTAGAACGAACAGTAAGCAATAAGAATAGAGGATGCATGTTTGCATGTATACCCATTTGTGTGCACATTCATGTGGAGGCCAGAAGAAAACATTGGATATCATTCTCCAGGTGAACTAGCCAAGAAGGCTAGGCTGGTTTGCCAGTGAGCTCCAGGGATTTTCCTGACAGTGCTCACTAGTTCTGGCATTCTCCATGCACGCTACCAGGCCTGGGCTTTCCTAGTGATTAAACTCAGGCCTTCATGCTTATGAGGAGAACAGGCTATCAACTGAGATATTCCTTAGTCCTTTTTTCTTCTCTCCTCCTACCTCCTTCTACTTCTTCTGAAACATGGTCTTACTCTGTACTCCAGATTGGCCCAGAACTAAGTAGGGAAGGCTTTAGCCTTCCAAGTGCTGGGATTACAAGCATGGGCCACTGTGTTTGGCTTAGAACACAGGATATCTAAGCAAATATCTTCTGAGTGTCTCTGACGTTGAGGCATTGTGAAGTGTAAGGAATGTGGAAATGGGTGATATTTGGTACTTGTCCTCAAGAGTTCATAGTTTAATAGAGGAGATAGTTAAGCAAATAAAAGAAAATCACTGAGTGCTACAAAAGCTGTTCTAGTTGTCTAAACAAATTCATCTCTAAAGTACAGAGAAGAGAACAGGGCATCCTGTCTCTGATACTAGGAACTGGGGACATTTAGCAGTGGACATTCGAGTTGGACCTTGAAGGATGGATAAGGTGAAGGACTTCCCAGGAGAGGGAACAGTAGAAACAAACAAGAGACCATAGCACATGAAGGCAAGCACTCATTTGACCTATGTACTTTCTACAATTGGAGCTGTGCATTGTGTGGGCCCTGAAAGTTAATGGGCCACTGTGTTTGGTTTAGAATACAGGGTATCTAAGCCAATCTCTTCTGTGATCATGCACAAACATCGAGATGTAGGTGCAAATGGGGATGCTGGAAGAAAGAGGAGGGAAGAGATTTGGAAGCCAATGGAGAAAAGGAGAAGTTGGACAACAGACAGAAGCAGCGAAGAACCACCAGAGGATGAGAAGGGCTTTTAAATATACTAAGAGAATTCCTGATATGTTATTGCTTAGAGAAACCCAAGCCTCCACTGGTCCTAGTGCTGGGGACTGGCTTGTGACCTGAAAACAAATCTGCCATGTCCCAGGACAGCTTGTACTTTTGCTGGGGCTTCCAAGTCTGGTTTATTGGGTGGTTCAATTGGCACTGCTTTGTGGTACTTTTGAAATAACCTTTCCTGTTGCCTGCCAAACTAATGGTACACTATCTTTATTTAGGATTTTTTTTTGGCGGGGGGAGTGTTCCCCATTCCTCTCTAGACCTTCTCAAAGCATCTTTTGACAACTCCTGTTCTTTCCACCTGCCAATGCACAGCATTCATCTCAGTTCAATATCATCTCCTCAGTTATCTATGAAGGGTAGGGAAGCCAGCAACCATAGTAATAGTCAATGCATCCAGTTCACCCAGTGGCACGTGTACTAGATAGATGTGGTGTCAGGTGTTGGAAACATGCAGATGAATAAGGCATTGTCCTTGCTCTGAAGGAGCATACAGTCTATCAAGGGAGACAAACACAAGGCAGATTGTTATCAAAGTTGATGCTACATGACAGGACAAGAAACTCTGAAGGATCTTATGGAAAACACAGAGAAAGTCACTGTGGTCAGGGAGGGCATCGAGGGCTTCTTTAAGAAATGACTTCTAGGCCTGGTGAGATGGCTCAGTGGGTAAGAGCACCGATTGCTCTTCCAAAGGCCATGAGTTCAAATCCCAGCAACCACAGGGTGGCTCACAACCACCCGTAATGAGATCGGACCCCCTCTTCTGGTGTGTCTGAAGACAGCAGCAGTGTACTTATTTATAATAATAAATAAATAAATCTTTAAAAAATTATTTAAAAAAAGAAATGACTTCTAAGATGGACCTCAGAAAAGTGAATGGAGAGAGGACTCTCCAAGTGGGGGACAATATTTCAGCACAGGTATTATGTGATTCCTTGTGTTTTGGTAGGTTTAATTTGGGGTTGCTACTGTTGGATTTTGTGGTCAGAGCTCTTTGTTGGTTGTGACTATTCAGTTCAAGAGAGATGGGGAAGAGCAAGGCAGCAAAAAGCAGGCAGACTTAAAGACAGAGTGAATACAGAGAGACAAGTGGCCAGCAGACTGCTCACACTCTGTCCTAGCACAATATTTGTGAACCACTCAGCTAATATACACGTGAGGTTGGGTCATGACTTCAAAAGTTGATCCTGCCCACATAATTCCTGGGACTGTCTTCACAGTGATTCAGCTTGACTGAGACTCAATTTCCCCATTGGCAGAATGGAATCATGTGTGGCTTCACAGAGTTTTAATGAAGACTATGCAGAATAAAAGCTGTAAGGACATGTGCCACACTGATGGGGCCAATCACACATAAAATGTCATTGCTCAAGTGCTGACTCTGGTTCCTACTAATCGAACCTTGCTTTTCTGTTTGGATTTTGCAAAACAGTCTCTTCCAATATCAACTATGGAGAAGACTTGTTCAGTAAATAGTACTCAAACTTTGAATTTGGGGGTGGAGCGTGGTGGAAGCAAGACAAGAAAAAGTGATAGTGTGTCATCGTTGTTTCTGCACTAAGCAACAGCCTCTTCCTCTTGTTAACTTAATGCTACTTATTTTATTATTTTATTTTATTATTTTCTCAGTCTGACTTATTTTTAAACTATCTTTATTATCATGCAAAATAATGGGCATCATTATTGTCAGAAATAGAATCTGTTCATTTGTTTTTCAAAGGTACCTTGAGACAGCTTAGGTCCAGCTACAAATGAATAGAAAAATATCAGACTCCTGCTAACTCCTGCTAGTGTAGTTGTCAGACCATCCCAAAAGCCTACCCACAAACTTTAAATTGAGAGTAGAAGGATATTAATGCTCCTAACGGCCAAGCTTGCCTGCAAGGTCATGTTTCTGACAGAGATGAATCCACCCATGGTTTTTGTTGAGAAAAAAAAGATAAAAAAGTATAAGAGAGCCCGGCGGTGGTGGTGCACGCCTTTAATCCCAGCACTTGGGAGGCAGAGGCAGACAGATTTCTGAGTTTGAGGCCAGCCTGGTCTACAGAGTGAGTTCCAGGACAGCCAGAGCTACACAGAAAAACCCTGTCTCGAAAAACCAAGTGCTGGGATTTGTCTGGCCGTATAAGAGAGGAAGATGGGATGAAGATGACATGTAAGATTGTACTTTCCTAACTATGTAGCAATGAGAAAAGAGGAAGGGATTTGCTTGTGTGGAGTTTAAAATCTGTTCTCTGTACCTGGTCAGCTGTGTCTGTCACACTGGGCTGACACCCTGTTTGCAAGATCGCAAAATTAATTGCTTCAAGTTCACTACTCTGAGAATTACTCTGATGCTCTTATTCTGAAATGAGGGTCATTGTTTCTCACAATCATCACATCTTCATATATAAGCCAAGCCCTCTTCTCTCACATCACCCAACCCCAGCCTTGTTTTCTTTCTCCTGTTTTCCTGTTATATGAATCCCATTGCCCTCTCTTAATTCCCTCTCTTAAGGTCTACTCCCCACTTTGAAGGATCCCCTTTGAAGTCTCATGACCCATAAATGTACATGTATGTGGATACACATAAATACATGCATATAGATACACATATATAATTTAAAATTCAGATTCCACATATGAGGAGAAATAGGCAGTGTCTGTCTTTCTGAGCCTAGCTTATTTTGATTAACATAATGATCTTCCATTCCATCCATTTCCCTGGAGATGTCATGATTTCATTTTCCCTGTGGCTACATAAAATTCTACTGTGCGTGTGTGCTGGCTTTTCTTCATCCAGTCATCTGCTTTATGACATCTAGCTAATTTCATTTCCTGGGTCTACTGGCCAGTTCTGTGTGTCAACTTGACACAAGCTAGAGACATCAGAGAGGAAGGAAACCTCAGTTGAGGAAACGCCTCCGTGAGATCCAGCTGTAAGGCATTTTCTCTATTAGTGATCAGCCTACCTATGGTGGTGCCATTGCTGGGCTGCTAGTCCTGGGTTCTACAAGAAAGCAGGCTGAGTAAGCCAGGGAAGCAAGCCAGTAAGCGGTACCCTCAGAGGCCTCTGCATCAGCCCCTGCCTCGAGATTCTTGCCTTGCTAGAGTTCCTGCCCCGACTTCCTTTTGTGATGAACAGCAGTGTGGAAGTGTAAGCTGAATAAACCCTTTCCTCCTCATCTTGCTTTTTTGACCATTATGTTTTATTACAGCAGTAGAAGCGCTAAGACACAGGGTATTGTGAATAGCGCAATTACAAACATGAATGTGCAAATGTCTCTATGATATGTTGACTGTTAGCAAGGGTACAATTGCTGGAAAGAGAAACTATGATCAGAGCAACTCTTTGGGTTTTGTTTGTTTGGATATTTTATTTATTTACATTTCTTTTTTTAAAGTTGGATATTTTCTTTATTTACATTTCAAATGTTATCCCCTTTCCCGGTTTCCCTCCCTCCTGGAAACACCCTATCCCATCCTCCCTCCCCCTGCTTCTATGAGGGTGTTCCTCCACCCACCCACCCACTCCCACCTCCCT
>JADRCD010186886.1:6282-66616 GCA_019843815.1 Montemys delectorum | reverse complement strand
TTTTTAGATTCTGGATGGTTTTGCTCATTTCCTTCACCTGTTTGATTGTGTTTTCCTGTAGTTCTTTAAGGGATTTTTGTGTTTTCTTTTGAACTTGTGTTCTCCTATATTTCTTTGAGGGTGCTATTTATATCTTTCTTAAAGTCCTGCATCATCATGAGAAGTGATTTTATATCTGAATCTTGCTTTTCTGGTGTGATAGTGTGCCCAGGACTTGCAATGGTGGGAGTATTGGGTTCTGATGATGCCAAGTAACCTTGGTTTGTGTTGCATCATCTGGTTATCTCTACTGCTACCTGCCCTTGCTAAATCTGACTGGAGTCTATCTTTCCTATAATCTTGATTGTGTCCTGACTCAACTCCTCAGAGTCAATCTATCTCTGTGATCCTGTGATTCTGGGCTGTGACTCTGGGCTTGTTAGAGCACCTGGGAATCGAGCTTTCTCTGGGTATTTTGGGAATGACTGCAAAGTTTGCCCTCAAGGTCTCTTCAGGGCACCGGCCAGCCCAGACAGACTAGAAGCAACCGGAGCCACTGGGCTGGCAGAGTTCCTGTGTGCCTGGGTCCTGCTCGTCCCAGTTACTCCCAGTGTTGGGACAGATATTATGTCCTCCTCACTTCTGATCCTGGGCGTTTTAGAGAGCCTGGGAGTGGAGCTTCCTCTGGGTGTTGTGGGGTGGTAGTCTCAGTCTTATGAAAAGAAACAAAGCTTTTTTCTTACAAACATGGGTTTAATTTATCTAGCGTTAAAAGGGTAGAAGCCCTTTGTTTCTCTATGTAATAAAGATTGGAGCTCCATTTTTCATTCAGCATGAGTGAGTTCTTTCTGCACCAGTGCTTGGTCTTTTGCTCCATATGCATATATAAGTATGGATGTGTGTGTAAGTATGTAATTGTGAGAATATATGCATGTGTGTGTATAAGCATGTAATTGTGAGAAGGCATGCAGGCTGGGCCTCACTGGCTATTAATGGATATGTATAAATGAAAAAAAATGAGCATGAATGAATCTGTATATGAATTTATGTGAGATTATGCATTTTTCCTTCATGAAAGATTTTCCTTCTGTGAGTGTTATTCTCTTCTTCTGGTTCAATAGAAGTTTATTGCTCCAAACTTCCCCCTATCCTGACAAGCAAGAGGCATCTGGACAATAGGGAAAAGGCTCTAGCAATCAATTCTTTACTTAATCTCCTGCTGTATTAGGATGAAGTGCTAAGTGCCAGAAACTGCAGTTTCTGGCCTCAGAGGATCACAGATGACACTTCAGCTATAATAGCATATTAACTTAGACTTAGATAACTAAACTTTCTTTTATACAGCAACCCTAAATGTCTTGTAAGACAAATTCTTACCCCAGAATCCTAAGATTAAACTCTTGCACTCCACCTAAGCTCTTCTCCCTCTGTTGCCTCAAGAAGAACCGACAAGAAAAAATAAACACCCCATGTGAGGGCTGGGAAATTTACACCCAAACAATGGACAGAAGTTGCTGACCCCTGTGGTTGAATTAGAGGAAAGCTGGAAGAACTTGAGGAGGAGGGCGACCATGTTGGAGGACCAGAAGTCTCAATTAACCTGGATCCCAGAAATCTATCAGGTACTGGAACACAAACCAGGCAGCATAAACTAGCTGATATGAGGCCCTCAAAATATATACAGCAGAGGACTGCCAGGTTTTGGTTTCGTCAGAGAAGATGCACCTAACCCTCAAGAGACTGGAGGCCCTAGGAAGTTCAGAGGTCTGGTGTGGTGTGTTTGGGGGGTGGGGACATCCTCGTGGAGACAGGGGGCAAGAGAAAGTATGGGATGTGAAATAGTTGGAGGGTGGGCTGGGAGGGGAATAAAATCTGGAGTTTAAAATACATACTTACATACATACATACATACATACATGAAAGAAAAAATTTATAATTTTTTCCTCACAATATGAAACTCTACATGATAAATGGAGCTAATAACAATAGTTATTTTCTTTTAGAAACTAAAGACAAGACTCCTTTTATAAAAACTGCTTCAATATTTTATAGCTATTTCATAGTTCTAGCTGGACTTTCAGAGTTATAAGTCTTGCTTCAATATCAAAACTGCTTTTCCTTTATGAGACACATACAAGTTTATTCTATGCTTCCTGGTTCTAAGAACGAAGGTAAGGATACATTTAATTCTTTAACAAAAATATGGCTTTTTCTATGGAGGCAACTTAACAGAATCTTGCATTACAAATCATTACTATACTTAGGGAAACTGTTTCTATATTTCTGCCCAGTTGCCAGCTCATCTTGGCACCTTGATTAGCCTGTTTCCTTATGATTTAAGGTAGACAAATGTTACACAAGTCCTGTTATTTGGGAAGTTAGCCGTTATTCTTGTATGTATGGACACTTATTTCTCATTGCTACTTAGGTTTTTTACTAACCCGGGAAATCTTGCAAAGATATAACACAGCATTTGTTTTATTATTTTATAATCTTGAATATGTAAAAGGATTCATCTCTTGTTTAATGGGAAGTTTAAATAATGCTCTTGTTTCAACTTCAAAAACTTTTAAAAGTTGGTGTTTGACTTTTAATTTATCATACTCCAATGGCCCACAGCCAGACAAAATGTATTGAGGGAGAGACCTTGAACACTGAGCCCTAAATGTCTCAAGTACCTCTGAGGGCTCAGGGAAACCTGTAAAGGAGCAAGAGGAAAGGTATAAGAACCAGAGGGAATGGAGGATGTCTAGTCAGGGTTTCTATTCCTGCACAATCATCATGACCAAGAAGCAAGTTTGGGAGGAAAGAGTTTATTGAGCTTACTTCCACATTGCTGTTGATAACCAGAGGAAGTCAGGACTGGAACTCAAGCAGGTCAGGAAGCAGGAGCTGACACAGAGGCCATGGAGAGATGTTCCTTACTGGCTTGCTTCCCCTGGCTTGCTCAGCCTGCTTTCTTATAGAACCCAAGACTTCCAGCCCAGGGATGGCACCACCCACAAGGGGCCCTACCCACTTGATCACTAATTGAGAAAATGCCCCACAGCTGGGTCTCATGGAGGCACTTCCCCAACTGAAGCTCCCTTCTCTGTGATAACTACAGCCTGTGTCAAGTTGACACACAAAACTAGCCAGTACAATCACGGAATGCTATAGCATCCACACTCTCTCCCTGCTTATTTGATATAGTACTCATAGTATAATGCTCATAGCCAGAGCAATTAGACAACGAAAGTGATCAAAAGTGTTGGAGGAATTAATAAAAAGAATCCACACTGCAAACTTGCTTTCCTGCGGTGCCACGTTTTTGAGCCGTTACCATTCAGCCTCAGTACTAAGCTCCAGTGGGTTTTGTTATTTTCTCCCAGCATGCTACATCTCAGTCAAATGCAACTCTTTACAGACCCCCTCAATCATTCATCTAAATAATGCCTAAGACCCAGTAAGTAAAGCATGACTCTTAAGGTCTTAATATCCAATCAGATTTATATAATAATAAAATCACAATTTACAAGATGCCAATACAATAATTTCAGAACCAAATAATAAAGACAATATTCTAACCCAATTAATCTATTTTGTAAGAACCTTTGCTTGGTTGTATAATCTCGTGAGGTCTCTCATTCTCATTGTCTGCCTCCATGTTCATGATCTTCTCCCTGCTCCTCTGACTCTTCTCCTCCAACTCTCACTCCATCTCTCTGTTCCTGTCCAATCACAGTCCTGTCATTGTTCTAATGTGATTGGAGAGAGAAATTGCTACAGTACAAAGGGATACAAATTGGGAAGGAGGAAATCAAGATATCACTACTTTCATAGGATATGATAGAATATATAAGCAACTCCAAAAATTCTACCAGAGAGCTCCTACAGCTTATAAACAACTTCAGCAAAGTGGCTGGATGTAAAATTAACTCAAACAAATTATTAGCCTTCCTCTATTCAAAGGATAAAAGGAATGAGAAAGAAATTAGGGAAACACCACCTTTCATAATAGTTACAAATAATATAAAATATCTTGGTGTGACTCTGACCAAAAAAGTGAAAGATTTGTATGACAAGAACTTCAAGCCTCTGAAGAAAGAAATCAAAGAAGACTATAGAAGATGAAAAGATCTCCCGTGCTCATGGATTGGCAGAATTAATGTAGTAAAAATGGCTATCTTATCAAAATGAATCTACAGATTCAATGCAATCCCCATCAAAATTCCAGCTCCATTCTTCATAGACTTAGAAATAGCAATTTTCAAATTCATTTGGAAGAACAAAAAACTTAGGATAGCAAAAGATATTTTCAACAATAAAACAACTTCTAGGGAAATCACCATCCCTGACCTCAAGCTATACTATAGAACAATACTGATAAAAACTGCATGGTATTGATACAGAAACAGGCAAGTAGATCAATGTAATTGAATTTAAGATCCAGAAATGAACCCACACATCTATGGTCATTGATCTTTGATGAAGGAGCTAAAATCATCCAGTGAACAAAAGACAGCATTTTCAACATACCTATCTCCTTGCACAAAGCTCAACTCCAAGTGGATCAAGGACTTCCACATAAAATCAGATACACTGAATCTAATAGAAGAGAAAGTGAGGAAGAGCCTCAAATACTTGGGCACAGAGGAAAACTTCCTGAACAGAACATCAATAGCTTTTGCTTTAAGAACAACAATCAACAAATGGGACCTCATAAAATTGAAAAGCTTCTGTAAAGCAAGGGACACTGTCAATAGGCATGTGAAAGGTCTGTCTTACAAGTCCCATATGCAGACAAAAACATCAAAATACAGCTGACTACTCAAAGGAAACTTTACATACCAGAAGATCATGGAATAATATGCCCAAAATTCTAAAAAAGAACTAATGATACTAATTCAGATTCTTTTACACAGAGAAGTTGTCTGCCACAGTTGAAGGAGGAAAAAAAAAACTTTCCATGATATTAACAGACCCAAACACTTCATGTCTATCACACCAGCCCTAGAGAGAATGTTGGATGCAACATGTCAGACTGAAGAAAGTCCACATAAAGCCAAGGAACTACAGAAAGGAAACAAAGCTGCAATTGCTGACCACAAATAGGACTATTAACCCAGACAGAGATAACAGTTATCAGTATAGACCTTCCAAAATAACCATAATAACAATATCCACTTATCAAAAAGCACAAGGTAGTTGAATGGATTAAGATACAAAATTCATTGTCTCTGATTGTATGTTTATGTGTATTCATGTGGTTTATGTTTTCGTGGGATGTATGTGTATATTTCTGTGTATGTTATGTGTGTGTATGAGTTTGTGGTTTTGGGTGTTTTTGTATGTGTGTGGGCTATGTATATGCATGTATATGTATACACACACATATGTATGGCTTGTATGTGTTTACATGTGTATAATTTTTATTTATGTGTGTATGTGTGCCTGCTTGAGTATGTGTGAATATGTTCGTGATATATATGTGTGTGCTTATGTGAATGTGTATATACTTGTGTATATGTGTATGTATGTTTATGCATATTTTTGTGTTTTTGTATATTTATGTGCATATGTTTGCTTGGGTATATATACGTGTATATATATATATATATATATATATATTTGTATAAGTGTGCTTATTTATGTTAATATTATGTGTGTTTTGTGTGTATATATTTGAATATGAATGGCCTCTGAATTACAAACTCAGGTGTTCAACCTTAATACATATGTGTACAAACAAAGCTAAATGGAAAAACAAATTATAAGCAATTATGGTTAACTTGCTGGACATGTAGCACAGTTTCCATACTGAGAACATAGTTCTGTAGATATGCACAAGGCTGATTCTTCTTGTCTATGAGTCTTATGTCTCTGTATGATCTATAGACTAATTATCTATCATCTATCTATATATCATCAGTCATCACTCATATGCCATCATTTATCAATGTATAACACATATCTACATATTTCTGTTACACTGGGAATCACTGTTTTTTTTTTTTTCTTAAAATGTGTTTTAAACTTAACACTAATTTTTAAATAGCAAAAACAAGTCTCAATATATTTTCTTAAATTTCTGGTAAATTTAAATGTTGAAATTTTGAATTTAATCTATATTTTAAAAATATATCAACACTGAAGATTCACAAGTAAAGGTTATAACAGTATTGATCTAAATTAAGGGATGCATAGGGATAATTTATGTTTGCTAAACTGTTTTTAATTACAGCTATTTAGGAAGACAATAAAACTTGTACCTAGTAAAATATGGAGTACAGTGATTTGTGGACATACAATATAATGTTTATAAATATAAAAGTTACAGGGACATTCATGCTCCCAAGTATCTGTCATTTGTTTTGTGAATGAATTATGTGGAAACTGTCCTTGGTGTTGTTGTCTTTGTTGGAAAACTGTCTTTCCTATCAACTGCTGTTCAAGTAGAACTCCTCTATTTCCTATCCAGAGAGGAAGGTGCAGAGGAGAATTTTGGAGAAGCTCCCCTGAGTCTTCCACTGGGGAGACCTTCACTAAAAGACCTTGCAGTTCGAGTAGCAGCACCTACTCCACACCCTTTCCAGGGTATTTTGCATTTGTTTGTCTTCTTTTTCTTGTTATATGAAAGGGACCATGCCAGGAGGACTATGAGTCTCTGCAGTGATGGTATGCTTATATGTCTCTTAGCAATTTCTCTTAAATTTTCAATAGCCATGCAAGTGTACTTTCTCATTATATCTGTTCCTTAAACATTGCTCCATAATAAGAAATATCTTTTCCTTTATAGACGATTTCTTTAGGAGATTAAGTTTATAGTCCATTTTTGACACACAATATTCCATGTCTTCTCAACAATTTCTATAGATTTCTTTTGTTGTTGTATTGAGACGAGTCTCACCATGTAATCCAGATTGGCTTCACATGTGTTATGCCCTTTCATTAGTTTCTCATTTCCAGAGCAATGTTTACCAGTAGCACCACAGAAGTCTATTGATACATGTTTCTCTCCTGTCTTTATTCTATTTATGTCATTGCTTCTTTGACTATCCTTTAGCTATTAAATCATGCTATCATTCAATGTTCTATTTTTCAGCTTGTCTAGGTATTGAACAACCTCATCTGCCTTGATGCCTGTAGTGATGGTATAAGAGAAGATATTGAAGCCAAATGAATGGAATTGGATACTATCTGAAACTCCTTTGAGCTAATGGGAAACAGGCTATTCTACAAAGTGAGAAACAAAGAGTGAGGAGATATCTTGTGGTGTAGATTAATTTAAATTAACATATTGTCTGCTCTGAGTACAAGAGAAATGTTTCTAAATTGTTTTCATGTATGTATGAAATATACACATTTTGCCAAATGTGTACTGCATCAATCATACTGATAAGCAAATTTACAAAAGTCTGAAGTAACTACCACAGTACTAAGCATCAGTTGAATGCATAGAAAATGATTGTTAATGGGCTACATGAATTATAGCAGTAAGGAAATGAAGGCGTTATGGATTTAACTATGTTTATACATTAGTATACATCTGTGTGTTCATGTGGAAGAGTACATGTATGATTTTGGTGAAGAAAAATAATAAGTATTATTAGTATTATGTATTTGTTAGGTTAATTCTTTGATAACATAAGGAAAGAACATTAAAAATAAGATAAGAACACCTAACAGAATTTTTATTTATGCATTTTATGGCATGGTTATTCTATTTGGAAGCTTGATTTTATAGTCTGCTATACCAATTATAGTTTTAAAATGTAGTTTTCCTGGAAATTAAGTAGCTATATTTTAATAAGTAGACATATAAAGCCCTATAAAATAGAGTATCTTTGTTTTGATGATACATATGAAAATTCAGTGTTTCCTGTAGAATCAACTACATAGAACTTCTGGCTGTTGTTTGCAAGGTACTTAGTAGTTAGAACCTAGATGAAATTAATCTGGACTGTTTTGGACAAAAAATGTTTTTTTTGTTTGTTTGTTTTTTGTTTTTGTGAAGAAAACTATAAACCAAGTCATTAGTGAATTTTGATGATTAGTTGACATTATTGATGAAAGTTCATAATAAGTATGTTTTGAAATTCAAGAATCACATAGACATAGCCTTTTTAGAAGATTACATTAAGAACTTGGAGCATCTTCTGGTGACAATGAAGGCTACTGTGAAGTATACATTATTAATCATTTTAGGTATAGAAATCATTATAGGTTGTTTAGGAAATGGATTCATAGCTGTGGTGAACATTATGGAATGGGCCAAGAGAAGAAAGAGCTCCTTAGTGGATCAGATATTCACTGCTTTGGCCATCTCCAGACTTGCTTTTTTATGGTCACTACTCACAGTTTTAATCATATCTGAGCTCTACTCACCGTTGATGACAACAAGAAAATCATTGAGAATGATTAATAATTTCTGGACAGTGACCCATCATTTCAGCATTTGGCTTGCTACATGTCTCAGCATCTTTTATTTTCTCAAGATAGCTAATTTTTCAAATTCTATTTTTCTTTCTCTAAGGTGGAGGGTAAAAACTGTGGTTTCTGTCACACTACTGGTGTCTCTTCTCCTCTTGTTTGTAAATGTTTTAGTCATAAACACATGTAAGGTTAATTCGATTGATGGATATAAAGTAAATATGTCTTACAGTTCTCATTCAAATAACAATCTACAGATTTCTAGGGTGACTTTAATCACCAACACTATGTTCACATTCATACCCTTCATTGTGACTCTGACAATTTTTCTCCTGCTCATCTTCTCCTTGTGGAGACATCTGAAGAACATGCAGCACAATACCGAGGGCTCCAGAGACCCCAGCACGACAGCCCACATTAAGGCCCTGCAAATGGTGGTCACCTTTCTCTTACTATACACTATTTTCTTTCTGGCACTTGTCATGAAATCTTGGAGAACTAAGATTCAGCAGAACACTGTGTTCAATTTTGTTTTTGAGGGTATAGCACTTGCTTTTCCTTCAGGCCACTCCTGTGTCCTAATTCTGGGAAATTCTAGGCTCAGACAGGCTCTTCTGTCCATAATATGGTGGCTGAATTCCAGTGTTAATGCTGCAGAACTCCCAGGTCCTTACACCAGATAGTGTATTGACTTCCACAGTCTACAAGATGGCTTGTTCTTAAGAGAGACTGTATGTTTACATTTGTACTTTCAGTTTATTGTTAGTTGTTGCTTTGTGAATCTTACAAAATTCTTTGTGAATCAAGTACTATCTACAGATATTGCTGTACATAGGATTTTGTCAATATGAAGCATATAACTAGAAGAAGTTGTATTATTGATACAATGAAAATTTTCTACTATAAAATAGGCTTTTAAAGGTTTTAATATCATTAATGAATCCCAAGGAATATGTTTATATTCCTTGTGTGTGTGTGTGTGTGTGTGTGTGTGTGTGTGTGTGTGTGGTGTGTGTGTATGAAATTACAAAGGACAAAACAGTGAACTATCTGGTCTACACAGCAGGGCAAACAAGAGGAAACCCTGTCTGGAAAAACCAAAACCAAAACCAAAACCAAAAACAACAACAAAAAAACCTATATCTAAATAATTATATTTACATAGTTTAAATTATAATGATATATAATTAGACATCAAATATCCTTTTATTGTTTCAAATATATTATCAATTCAGGAACTTTTAATGAAAATTTTGAGTTTATTCCAATTTTCCTGTCCATTTTACTTATTTTGGAAATTAAGAGTCCTTCAAACTTATTTATCTTTGGAAAACATGTACTTTTTTCTATGAAATATTAACCTGTTTAATATAATTCATTTTAGTTGTTTTGTGCACAAATACAAAATTATTCTAATGATAGTAACTCTATAATTTTTTAATTTTAAAACTATTTTTGGACTTAAAATATAATTATAGCATGTCTCTCTTTATCTTTCCTTCCTCTATGTCATTTTTTGCCTATATTCTCATCCCGCTCAATTTCAAAACCTTTTTTCTCTAATTATATAAATATATATATATATATATATATATATATATATATATATATCTTTTGTATATTCCAAAACTACAAGTAAAAGTATAAATAAAAGTAATACTTTCTTAGCTTATTTGGTGTTGCTTGTATGTATTATTTCAAGGTTGACTACTTGTTGAATTGCTAATGTGGTAGCCATTCTCTGCTAATGTGTGTAGTAGGATCATCTTTGTGGAAGACTAGATCTCCTTCACTCAGACATTGTTAGCTGCCTGTAATTTTGTATTTAATCTCAGTAAATTCATTATTTCACCACACTAGATATGGATTGAATCATTTCTTCATCATATCCCTGGAATAATTAGTCATTTGGTCACATTTCCCAAGAAAAGTTAAAGAAATATATACATCATAAGAAAATTGGGACCATTAGAACTAAAGTCACATTTAGAAATTATGTCCAGTGTAGTAATATATAATATCTGAAGGTAATCAATTTGAGCTACAGAAGAAATTTGAAAAAATTGAATATGCTAGTATAATTGACTGATACTTTCCTAGAGCTGAAGAATATTATTATAGCATTAACTCAGCTAAAAATTTTCCTTTGTGACCCCTATTTTTGAGACTTCTTTAGTTTTAGGAAATAAATGACAATATGTAGAGAGCCGCGCCCGAGCTACAAGATGGCACCAGCATCTGGTGTTTTCTCCCTGTAACAAGTAGTCTGCCCATGTGCTTAGGGCCAGAGTGTGCCAAGTCTCAGCCCATCTGCTCATGTGCTAAGGGCCAGAGAGCGCCAAGTCACAGCCTATCCCGGGGCGTCTCCTGAGGTAATGAGCAAACAGCCAATCAGAGGTGAACATGCTGCTCCAGGGCATATATAAGCAGTGCCTTTTCAGGGCTTGGAGTCTCCCTCTTAAAGATGTAATAAACGGTTGCTGCAGAAGGATCCTGGTGTCCGCGTGCGTTCTTGTCGGTGAGACGATTGCGCTAGGGTCACAACAATACATAATTTACTTTAGAGAGGAAAAAGCCATGCACATCTGTGCATTGCACCATACAACATTATGTACAGTGTGTGTGGGGTTCTTATATCTCTTAAGGATTTTTCTTTTAAGAAGCATTCTCTTCTAGAATGCTTTTGATCTTATACATTTTCAGAAAATTTATACTTGTTATTTAAAGATTCCAATTAGAGCAAATATTATCAATAACTGATATTTAATTAGCACAGTGTTTGGGAAAGATTAATGATATAGCTTAAAACGTGATATGAAAGTGTAAAGTATGTAATCATTCTTAACAAATGAGACTAAAATATTTGATTAACTCCAAAAATGACTATAATATAATTGAAAACCATTTACTGTATTCATAAGCACATACCAGTTTCTGAGAGATGGTATTCTTGTGCTCAGTGATGACATTATATACTGAGGAGTATATGACAGTGCAAAACAAACCAATGGCAATCTGTGTTAACTTTCTAACCCATCTCATTAGAGTAGCTCAAATATAGCTACTAGTGATATGGAAAGATGATATTTATCTTTAGTAATAATTTTCATTCCTTGAAGAATGTGGCTATAACCTCTTACTCACTGTCTGCCAAGGGCAGAGAGATTTATAAGCTTCCACTGGTTCTTTCTTCTTCTTCTTCTTCTTCTTCTTTTTCTTCTTCTTCTTCTTCTTCTTCTTCTTCTTCTTCTTCTTCTTCTTCCTCCTCCTCCTCTTCTCCTTCTCCTCCTTCTCCTCCTCCTCCTCCTCCTTCTTTTCTTTCTTTATTAATTTTATTTTTTGCAGTCCAGTAATTAGCCCCCTCCTACTCTGCCCTCCAACAGTTCCTCATCCCATTCCTCCTCCTCCCTGTGTCCCTTACCATTCCTCCACCCTCATACCACCAGGCCTCCTCACACCCTGTGGGCTCACCCCTTTCCAGGGTTAGTTGCAGCATCTCTCACTGAGGTCAGACCAGGCAGTCCTTTGCTAAATATGTGTCCAGGGCCTAATATCAGTTAGTGTACGCTGCCTGGTTGGTGGCACAGTGTCTCAGAGTGCCACACACACACTGCAAAACAGCAGTTTATTAGGCAAAAAGCTTCAGAGAAGCCAGTCTCCTATAACCCCTAACTCAGAGGTAGCCCAGATGTCCTTGTGACAGTTAATGGAGGGTCTCATGTGCTAGGTGCCCCTCAAGATATTATTCATTTATAACTAAATAAAATTGGACGTTGCTTTCTGACTTGCACTCACTAATGTTCCTAATCTTTGCTGAGCCAAAACTTGGCCTGGAATTTCATAAAGAATGTTACACATTCAGACTAATTGCCTCCAGCATTGTTAGGGAGATAATGAGGGGGTAGAGCACTGAAGTTTACAGAATGGTAGTTGATAATCCCAGGGCAAATTTAACTAAAATCCTCATTTCAGTAGGACAGACCACATTAGAATTGCAGCTAAGCCACTCCCAGGGATTAGAAGAATGAGACCCCTGGGACTTGGGATGTGTCTCTGCTAGCCTGGAAGATTAGCATAGTGGTCATTTACTAAGGATGGGCAGGACCTTGAGCAGAATGTGTGTGTGTGTGTGTGTGTGTGTGTGTGTGTGAGAGAGAGAGAGAGAGAGAGAGAGAGAGAGAGAGAGAGAGAGAGAACTGCAGAACATTCAATATTAGAGCCTCTACCCTTCTGGCTGGCTCACCTGCAGCCCCTCAGGACTCTGGCTGGGCCCGAGCAGGCTTGGAGCCAGGGGTGTTACACCAGTCCAGAGGAGATGGCTGCTGTTTTATACCCAGTGTGTTTCAGATGGCCTCAGATGTACCTTGACCACTGAGCTGCTAGATTTTTCTTTTCTCTTTTGTAATGACTGTAATGCCATTTTTGAGAAATACATTCAGATCGTGTACTTCCTTGTGTTGCATCTGTTATTTTTAATTTGTTGAAGTCTTGCAGACCTGATCAGGTCCCTGTTTCTTCCACAGGTTGAGAGAGGCCAAGGCTGGCTGACCTGCAGCATCAGAGATCTCAGGGATCTGGGTTGGTTAAGATGGCTGGTCTTTCTATGGGGTCACCCTTCTCCTCAGCTTCTTCCAACCTTTCCCTAATTCAACCACAAGAGTCCCTGACATCAGTTCATTGGTGGGTATAAGTAGTTGCATCTATCTCAGTCAGCTGCTTGTTGGGCCACTCTGATGATAGCCATGCTAGGCTTCTCCCTGTAAGCACACCATAGCATCAGTAATAGTTTCAATCCTTGGAGCCTCCCACTCAGACTGATCCCAAGTCAGTCCAGTCACTGGACCTCCTTTCCCTCAGTCTGTTCTCCATTTTTTCCCTGCAGTTCTTTTAGACAGGAACAGTTCTGGGTCAGAGATTTGACTGTGGGATGGTAACCCTATCCCTGTACTTGATGCACTGTTTTTCTACTGTAGGTGGACTTCACAAGTTCCCTCTCCCCACTGTTGGACATTTCATCTAAGGCCCTATCCTTCGAATCCTGAGAGTCTCTCACCTCCCAGATCTCTCCATTCTAGAGAGTCTCCCTTCCTCCCACCTCCCAAGACTGCATATTTCCATTCATTTCTGCTGGCCCTCGTGGCTTCTCTCCTGTTTTCTCCCCACTCCCCAATACCTGATTATGTTTTCCTTTTCCCCTCTCAGGCTCCCCTTTCCCACTAAGGTTTCTACCTCCCTCTGCCTCCCATGATTGCTTTCTTCTCCCTCTGAAGTAGACTGAACCATCCTCATTTGGGCCCTTCAGCTTGTTAACCTTCTTGAGTTCTGTGGATTATATCTTAGGTATTCTGTACATTTTTAGTTAATATCCATTTGTTAGTAAGTACATATCATGCATGACCTTTTGAGTTTGAGTTACCTCACTCAGGATGATATTTTCTAGTTCACCCATTAGTTCCCTAGCTGAATATTATTCCATTGTGTAAATGAACAGCATTTTCTGTATCTATTCTTCCATTGTGGGATATCTGGTTTGTTTCCAGCTTCTGACTATCACAGATAGTCACTATGGGGCACTATGCATATATTGGAGCATGTGCCCCAGTCGTATGGTGGAGCATCTTTTGGGTATATGCTCAAGAGTGGAATAGCTAGGTCTTCAGATAAATCTATTTTCAATTTTCAGACCTCCAGATTGATTTCCAGAGTGATTGTACCAGTTTGCAATCCTATCAGCAATGGAGGAGTATTCCTCTTCCTGAACATTCTCAATCACATGTGCTGTCACCTGAGGCTTTGATCTTAGCCATTCTGATTGGTGTAAGGTGGGATCTCAGGGTCATTTTGATTTGCAGTTCCCTGATGACTAAAGACATTGAACATTTCTTTAAGTGCTTCACATCCATTCCAGATTCCTATTTTGTGAATTCTCTGTTTTCTTATACCTTATTTTTTTTATTAGGTTGTTTGGTTTTTTTGGATGTTAGCTTCTTAAGTTCTTTATATATTTTGGATATTGGCCCTCTGTATGATGTGGGTTCAGTGAAGATATTTTTTTCTAATCAATAGGTTGCCGATTTGTCCTATTGACTATGTCTTTTGCCTTACAGAAGCTTTTCAGTTTAATAAGATCCCATTTATCAATTTTTGATCTTAAGACCTGAGCTATTGGAGTTCTGTGTAGAAAATTTCCCCCTGTGCCAATGAGTTCATGGCTCTTTCACACTTACTTTCTTATTGGATTCAGTGCATTTGGTTTTATGTTAAGTTCCTTGATCCACTTGGACTTGAGCTTTGACAATGAATTTATTTTCATTTTCCATATACTGATTACCAGTTAGACTAGAACCATTTATTGAAGGTGTTTTCTTTTTTCTATTGTATATTTTTGGCTTCTTTATCAAAAATCAAGTGTCCATAATCATGAAGTTTTATTTCTGGGTCTTCATTTCTATTCCAATGATCAACTTGCCTGTTTCTGTACCAATACCATGGAGTTCTTATCATCATTGTTTTGTAGTATAGCTTGAGATCAGTCTAAATCTATAGATGTGGCTGTTCTTGAACTTATGTATTGCCCATAACATTATTTCTTCATTTTTCAGACTTCAAAGTCTCTTCAAAGCCTACTATTTGCTAATAGTAGGGCTCCAGAAATTGTTGTCTATCACTACAATCCTAACTCTGTCCCTGATAGAACTATCTGTGAGTCTGTAGAGCCTATGCGCAGACTTCATACTGCTTTTGTCGGCAGTATAAAAGGCGACTCATGTCAAGGATACTCTCTCTTGCTCTGAGACTTTGTACACAGGGAACAACATTTAATATTTTTCTGGCACTTCTTTCCCTTAAAATGTAAATATAAGAGAGAACAGAGGCTATATTCAACAAATATATAATCTATTTATCTATATATTTATTTAATCTACCAATTTTCTATATACTGTCATCTATTTTATCTGTCATCTATGATCTGTCTAGTTTTTATAAATTTATTCAAAATCAATTTTTAACATCTCTCATCACCCTCTATTAATCTACCAATCTCTATTGTATTAGACAATGCTGTTTTACTCCTTAAATTATGAATTTTGTATAAAAATACAATATTTTATGGGTTTCATATTATTGAGCAGATCTTTACTGTAGTTCTGGCAGCCAGTATATTATAGTTACTGGTCCTCTCACAGTTCAGCGTCTTCACAAATGAAGTCACCCTTGTTAATAAATACTGTGGTATGAAAAGAAAAACAGTGTGCACTCAATTTCAATCGGGAGCAAAATTTATAAAAAAGGAACATAGAAGCATAGTATTTGTGCTATCCTTGTTCAGGTAGCCAGATTATTAAGGTATGAGAACAGCTTTCCTCTTATTTCTAGGCAATGTGATCTCACAGTAGTTTTTCTTCTTGCTCTTAAAATTATTTTGCTCCTTCTTCCATGTTTGTTGACAGACACAGTGAGGGGATTTCTAGATTAATAACCTACAGCTATGTTGTCTTGGATAGTGTCTTTTTCTTAACATTGGATTGGATTTTGTGGGTGTGCATGTGCATGTGTGTGTGTGTGTGTGTGTGTGTGTGTGTGTGTGTACAATCATACATACATATTGTTTGCATAAAATTTAATGCAATACATAATAATTACCAGCAGCAGACAATTGTAGAGAACAAGAAATTCCAATGACAATAGAAAGCAGGAGAACCTCAGCAGGAAAAAAAACCTCACAAAGTACCACCTTTAAACTCTTCTACATGCATCCAATGTACTTGCTTGCTATTGATTTTCCAGAACAAATAATGCCATCTTCCTAGGATAGAGGTTTATCCTTCTCTTTAGTCATTTCTCACATTCGCCATATATTAGGGTTTTGTTTTTAAATAACAGCATTTGAATTTTATCACTGTTATGATAATTGTATTTGTGACACTTTGCAATGCGGTGTAATTTTGTTCATGTTAAACATTGTCAAACATAATCCTCTGAAGTGCATATCCAAAGTATATCTGAAGTGGTTTAAGAATTATGTGTTTCATTATGTGTCTTATCCCTCATTTGTAAATTCAGAACTACTTCTGTGTATAGGTAAATGACACATACATACCCACATATTTGCTTCTGTGAATTACTCATCTCTTTTCTAGGAACGGCATTCCCTACATTTTCTAGCTTGATTTTCTGAACAGATTCAGAACTTTCCTGAACTCTTTTGCTTGAATTTTGAAGACTGCAATAGCAATCTTTTCTTGTGATAACCACAATAAATGGTTGTCTGGATTTTTGTATTTGTTTAGGTTGAGGATTAAATAATTAGATTTTAGGATGGTATAATATAAAAATGAAATTCAGTAACAATGGTAGAAATAAACTATGAATTAAAAAATATGATCACTTATGTTTTCTTATATTTTTGTGGGTGGAAAAGATAATTCTGGAAATGAATTATATGTATGAAGTGATTTTAAATGAGAGAAACTGGAAAGCTGATTCTTGAGAGGCATAATAACTGGGTATTAAAAATTTGGGAAACAATGGGTTATTTATACTAAGAAAAATAATCTGGTCTTTTATTTTGAGTCGAGTAATAGTATAATTATTTATTTACCTAAGTTTTCATAAATGTTTTTTAATTATTACATGTAACAATAACTTTGATTAATATTTTGGAAATACTTGAAATTTGAAAGTTAATTTTTTTTCTGAGTCTTTAGAAATATCTATAACTTGAAAAATTTTTGTCATACTTGGCTGATTTTAATTACTATGAAAAAATAAAGATTTTTGATAATTTATATGTTTGTATTCTGTTTTTTGATGAAAGCAAAAATAACTGGGAAGTGTTAGATGCAACAATTGTTAAACTTTTTTGACATAAAAAGGAACCCTGTAATTTGTCTTAAGAATTTTGACAAATTTCCTTAATTCTGCTTATCTAAGATATTGAAAATAGTTTGCATATGTTACAAATATTATAATTTACTAGAAAATTATTTTTATTATAGCATATTTGAGCTTAAAACTTATTAAAAAACAGAATTGGTCATAGCTTTGAAAGTTTTGATTTTTCCATTGGGATGTCACTAGGCTTTAAATTTTACTAGCTGGCATGTAAACTTGTTTAATTCAAATTAGACAGAGTCTTGATATGGCAAAATTATGTAAAACAGTGGAAAAGAAGAAACTTTTATTTGCATTTGAGGAAACGAGAATTCTTCTTTAAACTCAATGTCAGCAACTGAAAGTTGCAGCTTGTAGTAAGGTTATGGGTTGGTGTCATTCACAATATATAAATAAAGCTGGTATTGAGCTAATATTTAGTTAATATTGACTTAGTTAATGTTGCTTTTTTCCATTACATTACCAACAGAGTACAAAAGCATCAAGAACCTGACTGTCCATATAGAAACCATCTAATGGTAACGTTTTTGGTATGAGCTTATAAATCTCACCAAGTTATGTTTACTTTGTGACTCACTTTATAATCATTCTAATTTCCATCTAAAATGAAGACTATAGCTTAGGAAACTTTGCCAATGTCTCCATGTAATCTGTATTCTATCTGGCCTGAACTTTACAAAAATTATACACCACTTCATGATGATTTTTTATTCTCCTCTTACATATTACTTCCTTACTCCATTTCCCCTCTCCCACTTAGTCCAGTATCCTCTCCCAACCTCCCATTTACCACAGATCCACATTTACTCTTCCTGCCCTCAGAAAAGAGTAGCTCTTCAAGGAACATCAATCCAGTGCAGCATAACAACTTACAATAAGACCAGGCATATAACATCACATCAAGGCTGGACAAGGCAACCCAATGGGAAGAAAAGTGTGTCACAAGTAGGAAAAAGAGTCAGAGACAGTACCTGTTCCCATGAATTCTTACTATTTTGACTGTCTTCTGATTTGCCTTGCTTTGACAAAGTTAATATCCTAGTATTTAACTATGCTTCATCTAGGTTAATATGATGATGAGTAGAAAAGAATGTTCTTGCTACCTATGCAGAAATTTTTTTATGATACCTGGTGTGATACTAAACTCATTGGCACATGATAGTCAAATTCTTTATTCTCATACTTTTTTACCTAAAGAGGTAATATAAGGGTTTTTCCCTATTGATACATTTGGGGAATTTATATTTTTCTTCATCTTTTTTTCATTGTTGTGTGTGGTACATATGTTCAAGTATATGCTTGTACTAGATGCAGGCATTGCCTCTTAACACTGTTTTTTGATAGGGTTTCTTCTCTAAAATTCAAATTCATTGACTTCTTAGGATGACATGCCAAAAAAATCCCATGAGTTGACTGTCTCTACCTGCAGGAGCAGGGATGTATTGGTGCCCTACTGTACCTGCCCTTAATATTGGTGTGAAAAATGCAAACTCAATCCCTTATGTTTGAAGAGCAAGCATTTGGCCACTGGTCCATCATCCAGTTCTGACTTTGGTGCTTTCTAATCTTTTCATGGTAAACATGTATAAAACAATAAAGGTAACTGAAATATTTTCTTCCCATTGATGTTCCTTGAAGAGTTGCTCTTTTCTGAGGGCAGGTAGAGTTAATGTGGATCTGGGGAACATGTGAGGTTAGGGGAAGATACTCGAGTAAGTGGGAGAGGGGAAGTGGGATAAGGTAGTAATATATGAGAGGAGAATAAAATATGGGGGAAATATGACATGGAAGAGCTAAATGAAGGGCACTGTAAACTTGTCAAATATAACTTGATTGTATCCCGATTTGTTTCTCAGTGTTAACTTATTCTAAGTGCAAATACCTCATTAAGATGAGACACCCTAGCAAATGTCTCCTACTCTCAGCACTATGGTTCACAGAAGTCCTTATGAATTGTAATCTCTCTCTTCTTGTTGTTTGCCAGATGAGCAGAGCTGTGATTTTCCCAATCAAAATGGCCTACTTTTGTTATCAGGGTACTGACACTTTCCATTTTAAGCTGTTTATTTTTCTAATTTAGAAAAGGAACTGAGACATCCATGTTTGTTTTCTCAGTGGTTGGCAAGACTCTCCTTGAAAATGGAAACTTTCAAGAGAATTCATAGGCCAATACGAGGATCATCAAGACATGCTGCTCCAGATACCAAATCTGATCTAGGCTGAAGAAATGGCTCAGCGTTTAAGGAGCTCAGGCTTCCACTCCCATTAATGCCAGATAGGGCAATCCTCTGCTACATATGCACCTGGAGTCATGGGCCCCTCCATGTGTACTCTTTGGTTGGTGGTTTAATCTCTGGGAGTTCTTTGGGGGTGTCTGGTTGGTTGATATTATTGTTCTCCCTATTGTTCCCCTAACTCTGCCATTGGGATGCCATGCTCAGTCTGATGGTTGGATGTGAGCATCCCCATCTGTATTGATCAGGCTCTGGCAGAGCACCTCAGGGGACAGCTATACCAGGCTCCTGTCAGCAAGAGCTTCTTGGCATCAGCAATAGTGTCTGGATTTGCTGTCTGAAGATGGGATGGATCCCTAATTTGAGAACTGCCTTTTACATTTTCAGCTTTCTTCAAAATAATCATTTGGAATTTAAATTCCTTTTCATCTTCCACTTCTGGATTTCTCCCAAATGATATTAAAGTGGTCATTTCATACACTTAGGAAAAATCTGTTTATATAATAGCATGAAAACATCATACATACTTGGAAAAACCTCTGGCATCTGTAAAACCTTGGTAGTTGAAGGAAGTTTTTTAAATACCTATTTTTAATGTTCCTGTATGTTTCTTCTATTCCTAATTCTTTAAGATTTTCATTAGGAAGGGATGATGAATGTCCTTTCTGTATCTATTGATATGATATAATTGATATTTTTAAATTTATTTTTGTATTATACTTTAACTATTTCTATATGTTGAAACAAGTTTATATCTTAAGGGTAAAACCGATTTGGTCATGTCATAAAATTTAGTGAATGTGTTTTGGTTTTATTGTTGTTATTTATTTGTTTGCTTTATTTTTTTAGACAGTGACTTGTATATGCCACACTGACCTCTAATATGAAAAGAAGCCATCGCTGATTTTAACTTCATATCTCTTCATTATCCTCTACTGTCTCCTGAGAAGATTTTGAATATGGCTTAGATGGAATTTAATGACAACTTTGAATCTGTGCTCATTGAAGAAATTGGTTTTCAGTGCTCTTTTTTGTTGTATGAATTTCTGATAATGGCATAATACTAACCCTAGTTGGAAGGATTTTATAGTGTTCTCTTTCTTCCTTTCTTTTCTGTAGTGTTGGGAAAAGGCATTAAAATTTTGCCATAACTCTTCAGTGATCTGATCTGATCAAGGCACTATTTGTGAAAGAGTTGTTAGAATTTAATCTTCAGACTTACTTTTGTCATGCCTATAGTTAGTTTTAACACCTTCATTTTGTTTTAGTGAGTCATATATTTTTATGATGTGATCTGCTTCTCCAATATTTTCTAATTCGCGGAATATAAACTTTTTTGTTCATTTATTTATTTATATATTTATTTTTATTTTTACTTTTTACACTTCAGATTTTATTCCCACCCCAGTCCACCCTATGACTGTTCCTCATCCAATACTTCCAGCCCACCTCGTCTCCACGAGGATGTCCCCACCCCACCCCCACCCCACTTGACCTCCCTGAGGCCTCCAGTCTCTTGAGGGTTAGGTGCATCATCTCTGACTGAACACAGACCCTGCAGTCCTCTGCTTTATATGTGTTGGGGCCTCATATCAACTGGTGTAGGCTGCCTGTTTGGTGGTCCAGTGTTTGAGAAATATCAGGGATACAGATTAATTGAGATTGTTGGTCTTCCTACAGGGTCACCTTCCTCCTGATGGTGAAAAGCTTCTTTCAGCCTTTCCCTAATTCAACCATAGGGATCAGCAGCTTCTGTCCATTGGTTTGTTGCAAATATCTGCATCTGATTCTTTGAGTTGCGTGTTTGGTCTTCCAGAGTGTGATCATGCTAGAGCCCTTTTTGTGAGTGTTCCATAGCCTCAGTAATAGTGTCAGGTCTTGGGACCTCCTGTTGAGCTGGGTCCCACTTTGGGCCTGTTGCTGGACCTTCTTTTCCTCAGGCTCATCTCCATTTCCTTCCTTGTAGTTCTTACAGACAGGAACAATTAAGGATGAGAGTTTTGACTGTGGGATGACAAATCCCTCCCTCATTTGATGTCTTGTCTTCTTGCTGGAGGTGAGATGTATAACTTCCCTCTGTTTACTGTCAGGCCTTTCATCTAAGGTCCCCCTCTTTGAGTCCTCAGAGTCTCTTACCTCCCAGGTCTCTGGTGCATTATAGAGGGTCTCCCCAACCTCTTATCTCCCTATGTTGCCTGTTTCCATTCCTTTTGGTGGCCCTCAAATCTTCAGTCCTTTTCCCTCACCCAATACCATATCAGGTTCCCCTCTTCCCTCCACCCCATGTCCATCCCTCCCAGATCCCTCCCTACCTCCCCACTTGTGATTGCATTGTCCTCTTCCTCATTTTTGTTATATGGAAGGATTCCTATCAATACAATAGGACCTTCTTTCCTTTACACTGATGGTAAGCTTATATTTCTATTATGTTTCATGCTAGGAAATTTCCTTTAGTTTGTTTCAGCTGCTGGCCTAATTTACATCCCTAGCGTATCTTATGTAGTTTTTGTTTCATCTGTCTGTCTGCCTGCCTGCTTATCTATCTATCTATCTATCTATCTATCTATCTATCTATCTATCTATCTACCTATCTATCTACCTATCTATCATCTATCTATCTATCTATCTATCTATCTATCTACCTATCTATCATCTATCTATCTATCTATCTATCTACCCATCTATTTACCCTTTTTGAGACTGAGATTGTGGTAATCCTGGAGAAGCTCATCTTCTTTGCCATGTCCATAAGTTGTTGTTGTTGTAGTTGTTGATGATGATAATGCAGATAATGTTGATGATGTTATTGTGTTTAGCCAGTACTTTGTTGTACAGCCCAGACTAGAATTGGATTTTATTTCATATGTCAGTCTTTTCAGTGCCAGGCTGGATTTAGCCATATGCACCATCCCACCATGTTCACTAAAACTTTGCTAAATATTTTCTTTTTAGCTTTGATTCTTTTGTCATAGTTTGAAGAAAAGTAAGTATCCTTTTGAAGAAGGATATGGTGGCTCACCTTATTTGCCACATTGCCTAAGAAGCATGTCATCCTTCATCTGCCTTGATATGTGATACAGTGAGGTTAGTGGCATAGTTCTTGATTCAAAGAGGATGATATAGATTATGTCTGAACCTCATTGCTGATGGTGGTGGACTCAGATGCACTAACAAAGGGAGAGAGAATTGTGAAGATCCTTTCAGTAGAGGCAATTTTTTTTACTCTTTGTTTTATAGCACTGTGAGAAAATGCTTATGTTTCTTTTTCTCATAGATATAAAAGTCACAAATTTACAAATGTTTATATTATCACTACCTCAACAATAATTGTAAGTAATTTTACATAATGTCCCACTAGCTATCACAGCATCTAGCATGAGGTAGATGCACAGCAAAGGCTAAACTTAATTGTTTGAACTGAAAATGAAAATTTGAATAGTAATAAATACATTTATATATTTATTAGTAATATGTATATTACATGCATAGGTGTAAATGATAACCTTGTAGAACATGAAAACATTAAGATCTTCACAAGTAAGTATTTGAGAAATAATGATTTCTATGATTTAGTAGATGACTGACATTATGTAGAAAGAACTTTGGAGAACATACATAAGACTTTGGTATATACAGCATTTTGATGTACTTGGTGAGCTTGTTCTTTTATATATAAATCCAAATTTTTGTCTCTTCAATATGAGATAGAATTTTATAATATTAGTAATCCAGAAAAAAGTACGGAGATTAAAATATATAGATTGTACAAAACAAATGAAATAATGAAAATAAGTATAAGTTTAATAGTAGCACATGAAAATTTAAATTTTTTTTCTGCAGCAACTACAGAGGGATTCAGGCTACTGTACACAGGGCATGGAGCATCTGGATAAAGTTCAGCTGGGCTGTTTGACAACAAAGTCTTTGTGTATGTGTGGAGAACATCAACCATTTAATTAGTGAAATTTGGCTTTTGGTTGACATTGTCTATGAGAGTTCTGAAAGTGATTATGTTAAGAATCAGACATAACACTTTAGAAGATAATATTAACACATCTTTGGTAGTTCAGAAGACGTTAGATCATCATGCTGGTGACAATGAGGGCCATTCTATGGGTAACATTGATAACTATTTTAATTGTGGCGCTTATCATAGGAATTTTAGGAAATGTATTCATAGCTCTGGTGAACATCATAGACTGGGTTAAAAGAGGAAAGATCTCTGCAGTAGATAAGACATACATGGCCCTTGCCATTTCTAGGACTGCTTTTGTACTGTCAGTAATCACAGGGCTCTTGGTATTGGTATTGGACCCAGCTTCATTGGGAATGAGAAGAGTAGTAAGACTCTTTACTATTTCCTGGGTAGTGACCAATCATTTCAGTGTCTGGTTTGCAACGTGCCTCAGCATCTTTTATTTTCTCAAGATAGCCAATTTTTCAAACTCTATTTTTCTTGCTCTCAAATGGAAAGTTAAAAAAGTGGTTTCAGTAACATTGGTGGTATCTCTGATAATCTTGTTTATGAACATTATAGTTATAAACATATTCACTGAGAGACTTAAAGCAAACATACTCCAGAACTGTAGTACAAGTAACACTTTAAAAGTTTATGGGCACTTTTTATTCATTAGCACTATGTTTACACTCGTCCCATTCATTGTGTCCCTGACAATGTTTCTTCTGCTCATCTTCTCCCTGTGGAGACATCTGAAGACCATGCATCACAATGCGACAGACTCCAGAGATGTCAGCACAGTGGCCCACATAAAAGGCTTGCAAACTGTGGTCATCTTCCTGTTACTATATATTGCTTTTTTTGTGTCACTTCTTTCACAGTCTTTGAATATTAACATTCAGCATACAAACCTTCTTTCTCATTTTTTACGGAGTATAGGAATAGCTTTTCCCTCTGCCCACTCCTGTGTCCTGATTCTTGGAAACAGTAAGCTGAGGCAGGCCTGTCTTTCTGTGATAGTGTGGCTGAGATGTAAATACAAACATATAGAGAATTGGGGATCCTCTTCCACATTCTGGAAAAAAAATCAGTTAATAGCAACTGGACTAGAAATCAAATTATGAACCTCGTAGGCCATGAGCCTTCAGACAAAGGATTCATTGGAGAGATAGAGAGAGTACACTGTTGTCTGTGACTTGACAGGCAACACTGTAGAGTACGAAAATAAGTGTCAGTCTCTCATGGAAAACAGCATGTTATTTTTGTTTGTTCGTTTGTTTTTTAAATATCCGTGATAGGCGAGTAGGGAGTATGGAAGGTGTTGTACCATGAAGAATGTACCTAAGGCGAGCTGATAACATTTAACCAGAGATGAAAACAGAATTGTTCTTAGAGTCTGCCTATAGTGGGTATTTCGATGGGTCCACGGACAGTCTTGGATAAGAGGCCTCTGCAAGTACAATGGGACTAGTTCATGTATAATACAACAGTGGATAGTTGTTCTGTATTCATGTCTCTTTTTTGGATCTTGCTGTCTGGAAAGTCCATAGGAAGTGAGAAGAACTGGTGAATGAAAGATGGATAGAAAAGGAGGAAAGTTCACGAGGAAACAACATGTGAAGGAAAATAAGTCTGAAGAGGTGTGGGTAGATTTAATGTTAATGGATGGTTGTTTGTGTAAATTTATACTTTGTAAATATTTTTCAATCATTTAATTTTGTGAAAGTTAGATAATTCAATATAGATTAATAACTATCCAAACACAGTCTAGCTTTATTGAAAAGGAGAAATTATGCATATTGCCAGAAAAAGAAGTTTTGTATCAATCATTATACTTTTAATAATTGAAAAATGATTAATGATCAATATATGAGACATGTTTACAATACAAATGAGCCACAAAATTTAAAATCATTTCATTCTATCGCATAAGAATGATTCATAATATAAAAACATGTCAAGAAATTGAGTGTAAAATATAGGTTTGGCCTATATTTTATTGGGCATACAGATATAGTTATCCTGTTTCATACAAAGATCAATTTAGAAAATTAAAAAAATAATCTGTGCCAAATAGCAAGTGTCTTTACCTCTTGAATTATCTTTCTCCTCCTTAGGTAGTCTTGGAGATAGGTCTAATGTCGCAGTCTTGTCTTCTTTCCTCCACAGTCCACCATGAAAGATAGCCACCAGATACTGATAATAAATATGATTTTATAAAAATATTTTCAGTTTATTCCAGATTCATACTTACATTATTTAATTTGGGAAACAAGAATTATTTAAATGGGCTGGTGAGATGGCTCAGCAGATAAGAGCACTGACTGCTCTTCCAAAGATCCTGAGTTCAAATCCCAGCAACCACATGGTGGCTCACAACTATCTGTAATGAGATCTGACACCCTCTTCTGGTGTGTCTAAGGACAGCAACAGTAGACTTACATATAATAAATAAATTAATTAATTAAAAAAAGAAATGATTTATTTTAAAAAAGAATTATTTAAATGTAGTATCATTGGGACTTATACTCAGTTTCTCTATATACTTTTATCTGTATGAACCATTTTATTTTATTTTTATTTTCAAGAATAACAAATGATTCCCATGGCTGTATCTTAATTGAATACCTCAATGATGAATTTTCGGTTTTGTTTTACTTTAATCAGTGGTTCTCAACCTTTGCAGTCCTGCTACCATTTAGTACACTTCTGAGCACTCCTATGTGGACATATAGATAGGAGAGCAGTTTCTCAGTTCCTAAGACCATCAGAGTTATGTGTTTTGCAATAATTTTAGGAGATCCCTTTGGTGTTCACTATTCACAGGTTAATAACTACTGCCTAATGTGATCATTAACTAATTTATCACAGGAATAGATATTTGGAGTAGTTTAGATTCATTTACAAGTAATCTACATGAATTTGTATGTGTATATATAGTGTTAGTATTTGCTATATGGCTAAATCAATAGTAAATAAAATGAATAAATGTACTTAAATGGATAAACAGTTTAAATTAATTTGAAAAAGGAAGCTTGAAATCTGACCAAAGCTATGTAGTCACACATGAAATATGTCTCAATCCTGTGAATTCTTAGAAATGTAAGCTTCTTTCTGCATTGCTTTTTTCACAAATAAATCCATCCCCATAGGAATTCAGTGTCTGTGGAGGACAGAAATGAGCATTAAATCTCTTGGATCTGGAATTACGAATCATGTGAACTGCCATGTGGGTATTGAGAATTGTAGCTATGTCCTCTGAAAGAGCAATAAGTACTCTTAATTGCTGGTCCTCTAGATGTTCTCTTCTAACATGGTTCATTTCTTTCTTTCTTTATCAAAAGTAAATGTTTATTTCATTTTTATTTATTTTTCAGAGATAATTTGTTGAAAAAAAAACGATGGCTTCAAATAAATTGTGTACTGGTAATTACTAAAAGCAGGCGGTCATTGTGCTTATATGGTCACTGTCCTTGAAACATTTTGGTACCCACATATGTATGATATTGTTTCTCATGTCCAGAACAAATGCATCCTTCAGTGCATGAAAATATCATCACAGAGTGAGAACAATGATGGATATGGAGGATAACAGTCCCCAGATTCAGCGAAACACCTAGAAAGATGCTTAATCCAAATTTGCAGAATTTTTGGGAAAATATACAAAAGAAACAGAATTTTTATATTTATGTCAAGTGTACTCATTTTTCTAAGGTGTTTGATACATGCTTACTATAATAAAATCATTGATCCACCATGAGAGACTTAGGTGAAGTCATTTGTTTGTTTGTTTGTTTGTTTTAGGTGCTTTCTCTTAGTCAACAGGCATTTATTCATATATTCCTAGGAAATATCCCAAGTATATATTGTATGAATTTTGTAATCTAGGTATGCATAGACTTGGGAAGCAGAGTGGAGGGGCCCCTTGTACTTATGCTCCTGGTGCAAGAGGGAAAGTAACTCAGGAGTGGGTACAACCAGGCTTATGAAATAGGGGAGACAGATCCACTGCCCAGAGCATGCAGCTTACTCTCAGGGTTTACTGGTAGGTCTCAGCTAGGAAAATGATGTCAGAGGTTCCTCTGCAATGTGGGTAGGCATCACCAGAGGATTCAGGTTCCAGGAAACATGGTAGAACCAATACTGGGGCAAGTTTGCAGCTTGACAATATTAACATATAAAAATATGTGGGACTGAAAGAACACATGAAACTAGGAATATGTCAATAGCCAAGTAAAGGAGGAAGCATTAGTTTTATGTAAGTGGAAGCAAAATTGATGTTTGTAGAATTAATAGCTCTAAATGAAGTAAATAATCAGATACATAAATAGTATTTAATAATGCTTATCAGCTTACTAGTGAAACAACAATTTCTACAGAAGATCACAGGATACATGTTTGTCTCTTACTGCTTATAAACTAACTTGCAAGCTTCTTAATACAGAAGTTGAATAAACTAATAATAGCAATTCTACTAATCTAGAAAAATAGACAAAAAGTAAGAGAAGCATACACACACACACACACACACACACACACATATATACAGAGAGAGAGAGGCAATGAATGAAATATAGAGAATGAAGGTTTAGAATAAAGGAAAATGATCAACACTACCAACAAACTTAGGACAGAAATAAATTAAAAGACATATAAAGTTTCTAAATGAGATACATTAGTTAGTATAAAACAGCACAACTTTTCCCTTCAGGTTTCCATCTGCATCTGGGAACAGATCCGGTGCTCCAGCCCTTGCCATCCTAATCACATTCAGAGACATCTTGGCCCCCAGTTCTGATACACCAATACTCACAGGCTCATAAGAGGGACTGGCTCCAGCCACAGACAGCAAGGCCAGCTAACAACAGGGATAGGCAGATAGAAGTTGGCAAACACAAGAACATAAGGAACAGAAACTAATGCTACTTGGCAACATCAGAATCCAGTTCACCCACCACAGCAAACCCTAGACACCCCAAAATACCAGAAAATCAATATTCTGATCTAAAATCCCATCTCATGAGGATGATTGAGGACTTTAAGAAGGGCATAGATGACTCCCTTAAAGAAATACAGGAGACCACAGGGAGACAGGTTCTTCCTTAAAGACAAAACATATAAATCCCTTAAAGAAATACAAGGAAACACAATGAAACAGGTGAAGGAAGTGAATAAAACCGTCCAGAATCTAAAAATTGAAATAGAAACAACAGAGAAATCACAAAGGGAGACAATCTTGGAGATAGAAAACCTAGGAAAGAGATCAGGAGTCATAGATACAAGCATCACTAACAGAATATAAGAGATAAAAGAGAATATTTCAGGGGCAGAAGACATTGACACAACAGTCAAAAAAAATGCAAAATGCAAAAAATTCCTAACTCAAAACATCCAATAAATCCGGGACACAATGAAAAGATCAAACCTAAGAATAATAACTATAAAAAATATCAAAAGTCAGTAAACATCTTCAAAAAATTATAGAAGAAAACTTCCCTAACCTAAAGAAAGAGATGCCCTTAAACTTACAAGAATCTTAGAGAACGCCAAATAGATTGGACCAGAAAATAAAATAAATTCCTCCTATCACATTATCTTCAAAACACCAAATGCACAGAACAAAGAAAGAATATTAAAAGGGAAAAATGTTAAGAACCATACAAAGTTAGTTATCAGAATTATACCAGACTTCTCAACAGAGTCTCTAAAAGCCAAAAGATCTTGGCAGATGTCATACAGACCATAAGAGAACTAAATTGCCAGTCCAGGCTACTATACCCAGCAAAACTGTCAGTTACTACAGATGTAGAACTCAAGATATTTCATGACAAAACCAAATTTAAACCAAATTATGTTTCCACAAATCCAGCCCTACAAAAATAATAAATGGAAAACTCTAATGCAAGAAAAAAAAACACACCCAAGAAAAAGCAAAAAAAAAAAAAAAATTAATCTTCTTACATAAACACATAAGAAGAGAACCAAACAAACATAATTCCAGTCCTAACAACAAAATTATAGGAAAAAAACCAATCATTGGTTCTTAATATTTCTGAACATCAATGGACTCAATTACCAGTAAAGAGACGTAGACTACCAGGCTGGATACATAAGCAAGACACAGCATTTTGCTGCATACAGCTAAACGAACCTCAGTGACAAAGACAGATACTACCTCATAGTAAATGGCTAGGAAAATTTTTCCAAGAAAGGGTCCCAAAAAATAAGCCAGAGTAGCCATTTTAATATCAAATAAAATAGATTTTTCAATCAAAAGTTATCAAAAAGATGGGAAAGACACTGCAAACTTATCAAAGGAAAAATCTACCCAGATGAACCTCAATTCTGAACATCTCTGCTCCAAATGCAAGGGCACCCATACTTGTAAAAAAAATGTTATTAAAGCTCAAAGAACATATTGAATCTCACACAATATAAGAGACTTCAATATCCTACTCTCACTAATGGACAGACTATAGAAACAGAAACAAAATAGAGACACAGTGAAGCTAACAGAAGTTATAAACCAAATGGATTTAATAGATATCTACAGAACATTTCAATCTAAAACAAAAGAATATACCTTCTTCTCAACACCTCATGGTACCTTCTCTAAAATTGACCATATAATCAGACACAAAACAAATATCAACAGATATAAGAAGATTGAATTAATTCCATGAGTTCTCTTGGATCACCACAGACTAAGGCTGGTCTTCAAGAACAATATATCACCTGCATACACATGGAAGCTCAACAAACTGCTATACAATGATAACTAGGTCAGGGAAGAAATAAAAAATGAAATTAAAGACTTTTTAGAATTTAATGAAAATGAATGCTAAAAGGAAAACTCATAGGTCTGAGTGCCTTCATAAAGAAATTGAAGAGATTATACACTAGCAGCTTAACAGCACATCAATGAGAGGAGAAGCACTTGGTTATGGGAAAGCTCCATGCCCCAGTATAGGGGAATGCCAGGGGTGGGAGGCTGGAGCAGGTGGGAGGGTGTTTGAGCACCCTCAAATAAGCAGGGGGAAGAAGGATGGGATAGGGGGTTTCCAGACGGGAAACAAGGAAAGGAGATAACATTTGAAATGTAAATAAATAAAATATACAGTTAAAAAAAGAAAGAAAAAAAAAAGCAAATATACCCAAGAGAAATAGATGACAGGTAATACTTAATCTCAGGGCTAAAATCAGCCAAGTAGAAATAAAGAGTACTATAGAAAGAATTAACAAAACTAGGAACTGTTTCTTTGAGAAAAATCAATAATATACATAACCATTAGCTAAACTAACTAGAGGGCACAGAGAGAGTATGGAAATAAATGAAATCAGAAATGAAAATGGAAACAAATCAATAGAAACTGATGAAATTCAAAACAATAGCTTATACTTAACAAAACTGTAAAATCTAGATGAAATCAATGATTTTCTAGAGAGATACATACCAAAATTAAATCAAGAACAGGAAAACTATTCAAATAGGCCCATATCCCCTAAGGAAACAGAAGAATTCATTAAAAATCTTTCAGCGAATAAAAGTCCAGGCCCAAATAGCTTTTGTGCAGAATTCTACAAGACCTTCAAAGAAGAGCTAATACCAGCACCATTCCATAAAACAGAAACAGAATGAACACTGCCTAATATATTTTATGAAGCCTCAATTACACTGACACCAAAACCACACAAGGACTCAACAAAAAGGAGAACTTCAGACCAATTTTGCTCCTATAGCTGATAAACAACTTCAGCAAAGTGGCTGGATATAAAATTAACTCAAACAAATCAGTAGCCTTCCTCTATTCAAAGGATAAATGGGCTGAGATTAAAATTAGAAAAACCAAAATTCTTCACAATAGTCCAAAATATTAAAAAATATCTTGGTGTGACTCTAAGCAAGCAAGTGAATGATCTATATGACACTCCATTCCCTTCCCCCCTCTTTCCACGTGGTCATGACCAGCCCCTACTTCTCTACTTTCTTCTTCTCTCTGCCTTTCTCTGCCTCTGCTGCCCTCTTAACTCCCCTCCCCATGCCCTAAATAAATTATTCTATAGCAAAAAAAATCTATATGACAAGAACTTCAAGTCTTTGAAGAAAAAATGGAAAACTACCTCAGAAGATAGAAAGACCTCCAATACTCATGGATCAGCAAGATTAACATAGGAAAAATCTTACCTAAAGCATCTTACCCATAGGAATCTACAGATTCAATGCAATCCCCATAAAAATTCCAGCTCATTTCTTCACAAAGATAGAAAGAGCAATACTCAAGTTCATCGAGAATAACAAACACAGGATTAAAAAACAAGTATTCTCAACAATAAAAGGACTTCTTAGAGAATCACCATCCCTGACCTTAGCTTCTATTACAGAGAATAGTGACTGAAACCACATAGTATTTGTATAGTGGCAGGCAGGTAAATCAATGGAATAGAATTGAAGACCCAGAAATAAACTCATATATGATCATTTGATTTTTGACAAAGAAGACAAAACCATACAGTAGAAAAGACAACATTTTCAACAAATGATGTTGGTTCAACTGGTGGACAGCATGTAGAGGAATGTGAATTGATCCATTCTTTTCTCCTTATACAAAGATCAAATTCAAATGAACCAAGAATCCCCAAATAAAAGTAGATATGCTGAATCTGGTAGAAGATAAAGTGGGAAAGAGCCTTGAATGTATCAGCACAGGAGAAAATTTTCTGAACTAAACACCAATGGTTCAGGCTCTAAGATCAACAATTGACAAAGTGAACCTAATAAAATTGAAAATCTTCTGTAAGGCAAAGGACACTGTCAATAGGACAAAATGGCAACCTACAGATTGGGAAAAGATCTTTACTGACCCTATATCTGATAGGGGGCTATTATTGAAATTGTATAAAGAATTTAAGAAATTAGACTCCAGAGAACAAAATGGCTCTTTTTAAAAAGGGCATAAAGAGCTGAACAAAGAACTCTCAACTGGGGAATCATGGCGAAGAAGCACTTAAAGAAATGTTCAGGTATCAGAGTAATTGTGGCTTCATAGCATGAGCTAGTTAGTGTTCCTTCTGTTTCTATTTTATGGAATAGTTTGAGAAATATTTGTATCAGGTCTTCTTTGAAGGTCTGGTAGAATTCTGCCCTAAATCCATCTGTCTCTGGGCTTTTTTTGGTTGAGAGGTTTTTGATGACTTCTATTTCCTTGTGTGATGTGGACCTGCTTCAATAGTTTATTTGCTCTTGATTTAACTTTGGTATGAAAACCATCCATTTCATCTAGATTTTCTAGTTTTGTTGAGTATTGGCTTTTATAGTAGGATCTGAATTTTTTTTAATTTCTTCAGTTTATGTTCTTATTTCTCCATTTACATTTCTAATTTTGTTAATTTGGATACTGCCTCTGAGCCCTTTAGTTTGGCTAGGGGTTTATCTATCTTGTTGATTCCCTCCAATAACCACCTTTTGAGTTTGCTGATTCTTTGTATTGCTCTCTTTGTTTCTATTTAATTGATTTCAGGCCCGAGTTTGACTATTTCCTGCTGTCTACTCCTCTTGGGTGAGTTTGCTTCCTTTTGTTCTAGAGCTCTCAAGTATGCTGTTAAGTTGTTAGTGTATGCTCTCTCCAGTTTCTTTACCAGGGTACTTAGTGCTATGACTTTCCCTTTAGCAAGCACTGCTTTCCTTGTGTCCCATAAGTTTGGGTATGATATGTCAATATTTTTATTAAATTCCAGGAAGTCTTTAATTTCTTTCTTTATTTCTTCCCTGACCAAGTTATCATTGAGTAAAGAGTTGTTCACTTTCCACATGTATGTGAGCTTTTGTTTATACTGCTACTGAAGACCAGCCTCAGGCCATGGTGATCTGATAGAAAGCATGGGTGTGGCTGCCTGCAGCCACTCATATGAACGGGTTGTCTGGAATGAGAGTCAAAGGGCCTGAATGATTAAGGGTACCAGAAATGCGGGGAGGGTTTGAAAAAATTAGACCAACATATGGTGTGCTTTCAGTCTGCCATCATTCATTGAATTCTCTTTGTAACAAGCAAACAGGTAGATAGGTAAAGCAAAAACCCCTCCCACAAGTTCGTCAGCAACTTGGCCCAATCAGCAGCTTCATCTTCAGTTTCTGGAGGTGGGACTTCTGGCATAACTGGAATTTGGAGAGAGGCATGGATATTAGCAGGAGGTGGGCAGAGAGGCATGGCAATCTATGGCAAGGCAGGATCCGAAGGATCAGCCCCCAGCTGTAAGAGGGTCACACATGGGATTATAACAATCTTGTATCTGTTGAGGCTTGTTTTGTGACCAATTATGTGGAAAAGGTACCATGAGGTACTGTGATGAATGTGTATTGTTTTAGGGTGAAATGTTCTATAGATATCTGTTAAATTCATTTAGTTCAAAACCTCTATTAGTTTCACTGTATCTCTGTTTAATTTCTGTTTCAATGACCTGTCCATTGGTGACAGTGGGGTGTTGAAGTCTTCCACTATTATTGTGTGGGACTCAATGTGAGTTTTAAGCTTTATTAAAGTTTCTTTTATGAATAGATATTCAGAATTAAGACTTTCTCTTGGTAGATTTTCTTCTTGCTGTATACGAAGTGCCCTTCTTTATCAAGCTTGATAATTTTGGTTAAAAGTTTGTTTTATTGGATATTAGGATGGAAACTCCAGCTTTTTCCTGTGACCATTTGCTTGGAAGACCTTTTTTTATTTTTTCACTCTGAGATAGTTTCTGTCTTTGTTATTAAGGTGTGTTTCTTGTACTCAGCAAAATGCTGGATCTTGTTTGCATATTCAGTGTGTTAGCTATGTCTTTTTATAGATTAGTTGAATCCATGAATATTGAGAAATACTAAAGAGAGATGACGGTTGGTCCCTGATATGTTTGTTTTTATGGGTGGGTTTATGTGCTTGTGGTTCTCTCCTTTTGGCTGTGTTATGATATGCTTACTATCTTATTCTTTCTTTGGTGCAGATACTGTCCTTGTGTTGGAGTTTTCCTTTTAGGATCCTCTGTAGGGCTGGATTGGTAGATAGATATTGTTTGAATTTTGTTTTGTCCTGGAATATCTTGTTTTCTCCATTTGTATTGATTGAAAGTTTTGCTGAGTATAGTAGCCTGGGCTGGCATTTGTTTTCTCTTACAGTCTGCATGACCTCTGACCAGACTCTTCTGGTTTTCATAGTCTTTGTTGAAAAGTCTGGTGTAATTCTGATAGGTCTACCTTTATATGTTACTTGACCCTTTTCCCTTGCAGGTTTTAATATCCTTTCTTTGTTCTGTGTGTTTTGATTATTATGTGATGAGAGGCATTTGTTTTCTGGTTGGATTTATTTGGTGTTCTTTGGCTTCTTGTGCATTTATGGCCATCTCTTTCTTTAGGTTGGGGAAGTTTTTGTCTATGATTTTGTTGAAGACATTTTTATGTCCTTTGAGCTGGGAATCTTTATTCTCCTCTATTCTGATTATTTCTAGGTTAGGAGTTATTTTACATTTTGAATTTTCTTTGACAGTTGTGGCAATCTCTTCTATGGTATCATTTATACCTGAGATTCTCTCTTATATCTCTTGTATTCTTTAGGTAATACATCTGTAACTCCTGACCTCTTTCCTAGGTTTTCCATTTCCAAGTTTGATAGTATATATAATCCCCAAAATTCTACCAGAGAACTTCTCCAGCTGATAAGTTCAGCAAAGTGGCTGGATATAAAATTTATTCAAATAAATCAGTAGCCTTCCTTTATACAAATGATAGACAGGCTGAGAAAGAAATTAGGGAAGCAACTCCCTTCATAATAGCCAGAAATAATATAAAATATCTTGGGGTAACTCTAACCAAACAAGTGAAAAATCCATATAACAATAACTACAAGTCTCTCAAGAAAGAAATCAAGGAAGATGTCAGATAATGGAGAGATCTTCCAGGCTCCTGAATAGGCAGAAATATTATAATAAAAATGGACATCCTACCAAAGGCAGTCTACAAATTCAGTGCAATCAAAATCTCAATACAATTCTTCAAAGACATGGAATGAGCAATTCTCAAATTCACCTGGAAAGGCAAAACATCCAGAATAGCGAAAACAATTCTTAACAATAACAGAACTGCTTGAAAAGAAAAAAAAAGAAAAGAAAAGAAAAGAACTGCTGGAGGAATCACCATCCCTGACCTTAAGCTTTCTTCAGAGCAATAGTCATAAAAACTGCACTGTATTGGTACCGAGACAGACACTTTAATCAATAGACTAAAATTGAAGACGTAGAAATAAAACCATACACTTATAGACATTTGATCTTTGACAAAGAAGTCAAAACTGTACAATGGAAAAAAAGAAAGCATCTTCAAAAAATGGTGTGAGTCTACCTGGCTATCTGTTTATAGAAAAGTGAAAATAGACCCATATTTGTCACCTTTCACAAAGCTCAAGTCCAAGTTGATCAAGAACCTCAACATAAAACCAGACACACTGAATCTAATAGAAGAGAAAGTGGGAAAGAGCCTTGAACTCATTGAAACAGGGGGATATTTCTTAAACAGAACTCCAATGGTTCATGTTCTAAGATAAAGAATTAATAAATGTGACCTCTTGAAACAAAAAAAGCTTCTGCAAGGCAGAGGACATTGTCAATAAGACAAATAAGCAACCTAAAGTTTGGGAAAAAATCTTCACTAACCCCACATCCGATAGAGGGCTAATATCCAAAATATATAAACAACTCAAGAAGTTACCTACCAAAAACCAACCAACCAACCAAACAACCCAATCAAAAAATGGGTTATTGAACTAAACTGAGAATTCACAGCAGAGGAATCTCAAATGGCTGAGAAGCAGCTAAAGAAAGGTTCAAAGTCCTTAGTGATCAGAGGAATGCAAATCAAAATGATCCTGAGATTCTACTTTATACCAGCCAGAATAGCTAAGATCAAAACCTCAGGTAAGAACACATGTTAAAGAGGATGTGGAGGAAGAGAAACACTCTTCCATTGCTTGTGGGGGTTGCAAACTGGTACAACCATTCTGGAAATCAATCTGATGATTCTTCAGAAAATTGGAAACAGACCTACCTAAAGACCCAGCACTACCTCTTTTGGGAGTATACCCAGAAGATGCCCCACCATGGCATGTGTTCCACTATGTTTATAGTGGCCTTATTTGTGATAGTCAAAAGCTGGAAACAACCCATATATATCACAATAGAAGAACGGATAGGGAAGATATGATTCATTTACACAATGGAATACTACTCAGCTATTAAGAATGAGGAAATCCTTTAATCCCAGCATTTGGGAGGCAAAGTCAGGCAGATTTCTGAGTTCAAGGCCAGCATCATCTACAGAGTGAGTTCCAGGACAGCCAGGGCTACACAGAGAAATCCTGTTCCAAAAAAAAAAACAAAACAAAAACAAAACAAAACAAACAAACAAACAAACAAAAAACAAAAAAGAATGAGGAAATCCTGAGTTTTGCAGGCCAATGGATGGAACTAGAAAATATCATCCTGAGTGAGGTAACTCAGACTCAAAATGACAGGCATGACATGTACTCACTAATAAGTGGATATTAATAACAAAAACCAAATAAAGAAAAAAATACAGAATACTCAAGATACAGTCCACAGAACTCAAAAAAGTCAACAAGCTGAAGGGCCAAAGTGAGGATGCCTCAGTCCCACTTGGGAGGGAGAAGAAAACAATTACAAGTGGGGAGGGAGGGAGGAACATGGGAGGGATGGATGGGGTTAGTGGGGAGAGGGTAACATGCTTCTTATATTGAATGAGTAAAAAGGACTCAAGCTCTGAGGACCAGCCGAAAGAATGGAAACAGGCAACCTCGGGAGGTTGGGGGTTGGGGTTCCCTTCAAAAAGCACTAAAGGCCAGGGAGGTGAGAGACTCTTATGACTCAAAGGGATGGACCTTAGATGAAATGCCTGACAGTAGGGATAGGGAACTTATAGAGCGTGGAAGACCGAACACTCAGCTGAAAGAGTCAGATGCAGATATTTGCATCCAACCAATGGACAGAAGAAGCTGCTGACCCCTGGGGTTGAATTTGGGAAAGGCTGAAAGAATCTGAGGAGTGCAACCCTGTAGGAGGACCAGGAGTATCAATCAATCTGGACCCTCGAGATCTCTCAGACACTGGACCACCAAACAGGCAGCAAACACCAGCTGATATGAGGTCCCTAAGACATATACAGCAGATGAATGCTGGGTCTGTGTTTAATCAGAGATGATCCACCTAACCCTCAAGAGACTTAAAGCCCCAGGGAGTTTAGATTTAGAGGTCAGGTGGGATGGGGGTAAAGTGTCGGGGCATCTTTGTAGAGATGGGGTTGGCAAGGAGGTATGGGATATGGAAGAGTCCGGAGGGAGGTTAGAAATGGGAGTAAAATCTGTAGTGTAAATAAATAAATAATTTTTGAAAAAATAAATATTCAACATCTTTAGTCATCAGGAAAATGCAAATTGTAACTGCCGTGAGATTCTAACCTTACACCAATCAAAATGACTAAGATAAAAGTACAGGTGACAGCAGATGCTGGAGGGGATGTGAAGTTAGAAGCAGAATCCTCCATTGCTATTCGGATTGGAAGCTTTTAAAACTACTTTGGAAAACGATCTGGTGGTTCCTCAGAAAACTGGAAATAGCTCTATCTGAAGAACCAGCTGTAGACTACAGGGCATATACTCAAAAGGTATTCCAACCTGTAACAAGGACATACGCTTCTCTATGTTCATAGCAGCCTTATTTGTAATAGCCAGAAGCTGGAAACAACCCATATGTCCCTCAACAAAAGAATCGATACTGAAAATGTGGTACATTTACAAAAGGCAATAAAACTCAACTATTAAAAATAATGACTTCATGAAATTCACAGGCAAATGTATGGATCTAGAAAATATTATCCTGAGTGAGGTAACCCAGACAAAAGGACACATATGGTATGTATTCATTGATAAATGGATATTAACTCAAAAGCCCCGAACTCACAGGATAAAACTCACAGACCATATGGAGCTTAAGAAGAAGAAAGATTAAAATGTGCATAGGTTAATCTTACTCAGAAGGGGGAACAAAATAATTATGGGAGTTGGAGGGGGGGGCCTGAGAAGCAGAGAGGAGGGGGAGGTAAGAAAGATGAGCAGAATCAGATATGAGAAAACAGGAGACAAGTATAGAAGTTGCTTGAAGGGAACAGGGGGTAGTCACTAAAATGTCCCAGTTGTCAGGGAAGAAATAGGTTCCTAGGACATAATGAGGTTGACATTAGCAAACTTGACCCAACAAAGGGAAGATAGAACCCCTTTTTTCTAGAGACCACCTCCAGTGGCTAGGCACAGACTTCAGTTGAGGGATGGGGCCACCCACCCACCCCAAAATTTTTAATCCAGAATTGTTCCTGTCCAACAAAACCCAGGGACAAAAATGTAGCAGAGACGAAGAACAGACAATCCAGAGACTGCCCTACCTAGTGATCCATCCCATCTGCAGACACCAGTTCAACACTATTGCTTATGCCAAGAAATTCTTGCTGACAGGAGCCTGGTATAGCTGTCCTTGAGAGGCTCTGCCAGTCCCTTACCAATGACAAATGCAGATGCTTGCAACCAACCATTGGACTGAGCCAGGGACCCCAGTGGAATGGGTCAGGGGAAGGACTGAAGGAGCTTAAGGGGATTGCAACCCCACAGGAAGAACAGCAATATCAAGAAACCCAGATCCCCCAGAGCTCCCAGGGACTAAATCACCAACCAAAGAGTACACATGGAGGGACCCATGGCTCCTGATACATATGTAGCTGAGGATTGTCTTATCTGGCATCAATAAGAGGGGAGACCCTTGGTCCCGTGGAGGCTTAATCTCCCAGCTTATGTGGATGCTAGAGAGTGGTGAGAAAGGAGTGGATGGATAGATGGGGGAGCACCATCATATAGACAAAGGGGAGGGAGGATGGGATGAGGAGTTTGTGGAGGGAAACCAGGAAGGGGGCAATATTTGAAATGTAAATAAATTAAATAACCAATAAAAAAATTAAAAAGTACAATTTTAGTCCAGTGTATGTTTAGTAAATATATATTATTTGTAACATAATATAATTATATAGTATACCTTTACATTTTTATTTATTTTATTTCATATGCTATATCTCATGTACAGCTGTCACATGGAAAGTAAGTAAATGAAAAATAGTTGAAATATGTGGAAAAATGCATAAGAGCATAAGCTGAGATTATTGGCCTGTAGTCCCTGCTGCTCTAGAGGCAGAGGCAGGAAGATCAGGAGTGGATTTCATTATAAAATTCCTCCAAACATTAATTTAAAATTAATTAATTTAACTACTTCAAATTTTTAATTAACATTTCACTATTAAGTATAGGTAGGACTTAGGCCACCCTACAGATTCACTCACAAGTTACATGCTTCAGAGAAAGTATCAGCAACATAGCTCAGCAGATAAAGACTGGATTCCTACACTGAAGACCTGAGTTCTAACACTGGGTACCAAAGCATAGGAGAGAGGCAACTCCTGTAAGTTACCATCTGAACTCCACATGCCCATCATGATCTTCACACACACTCAAGCGTACACATGCACATGTACCCACACACACAAAGACACACACACATACACACTACATAGACACACAGGCACACATACACACGGAAACACACACAATACAAACACATACACACACACACACACAAACTAATAAATGTAAATTTAATTATTGGTAAAAGTATCTGTCAGCATATTTCATTGTGAAAGAAGAGTATGTGTAGCTTAATACAATTTTTTTTTTTACTTGTAGTTAAAGATAACTATCCTAACTTGTAGAAGCCTGTAATTGTTTTACAGGAACAGATGTAATACGTGAGTGCTTTTGGTGCTGCTGCTGGTATTGTTATTGTTGTTGCTATTGTTTTGTGTGTGTGTGTGTGTGTGTGTGTGTGTGTGTGTTTGTATTTACTAATTGTAAAGAATATAGCTACAAAACAGCCTATCTTCAGATAATTGCTGGAAATAATTTTTCCTGAGATATCCCAAAGGAAACAAGAAATAATTAGTAAGTATGCAACCTACACATCTAGTCTTAGTTTTCTCATCATGGAGCCAATGTATTTATTTAAATAAACTATGGATTTTAAGGAACACTTCTGGTCTCATCTGAGGACTGAGTTTCATATACCATTTTAATATTTCCCTGCATTCCCCACACAATGGGTTTTAAAATTTTACTAGTGTCACCTGTACTTGATGAAATCATTTTACATAGAGACTAGACAAGACAAAACCTTGCAAAACAGTAAGCAAGTGTATCTTTATTTGCATGCTAGCAAATTCGAATTCAGCTTGAATTTTAATACCAGCAGTAACTGTAAATTAGGGAAAATATGAAGCAAATAGTATATCCTTGATTGAGGTTTCAACTGGTTCATGATAGAGGTTTCATTTGGAATTTTTGTTAATGTCTCCACAGCATTATGAACAACACTGACTTTATCAGAAGGAAAACAATGGCAATATTCAACCAGATAATAAAATTCACACAATTTGGGCTAACTCTCAATTGGTTTCTTCATGAAATGGAAGACACAGGTTGGTCATCTAGTCTACATAATCCATCCAGTTTGATAAAATAGACAAGTGAAGATGAATTTTCTTACTGCTTGTGATAGAGGCAGTCTCCATACATCCACTTTGCTACCAGTTTTATCAAGTTTTATCTTCTTAAGATAACCAGTTATCCCACACATTTCTCCTGAAATTAAAAGACAAATGTCATTCCTTTGCTTCTGTTGGGAATTCATGGCTTTTGTTTCCTAAAGTTGATAAGCTAACATTTTTAGACAACAAAACTTACATGAACCAATACAGTCAAATAAATATATAGAAATGTAACATGGAAGACCAAACTCAACAGATTTTCAACTTATCAAATATGACTATTTATTTTAGGAATCTCTTCATGGTATTACATCCCTGCTTCATTTCTCATTGCTTACTGTCTGTGTGAACAAACATCACAGGAAGTTGAGACAGCAAGGGTCAGTGTCCCTAGCTGTCATTACCATTGTTCACAGTAAGGCAGTGCAAAACATGATCTCCTTCCTTTGCTTCATGTTTCTTTAGAGCATGTTAAAACTCTGATGGAATGTCAAATTATATAATCAACTTAGGTTGCCAGGATCCTGGAACCATTTCATCTTTAAGCCGTTCACTTGTTTTGATTTGGGAAAAGAGATGCTTCCATGGTCCTATTTCTTGGGTCTTTGACAGATAAAGCACTAGTGGAAAAGATCTATCTCCTTGATCAGTAAGACAAAAATCCCAAAACAAAACATAAGAAAGGAACTCCACAAGATGGATTTCATTTGATGTTTGCCAACTACTCCAGGACATGGAGCCTGCTTTAAAATGTGGTTGATATATCCAGTGCTTGGCTAGAATTGGTTCTCCATATCTATATTCCCTTTTAAGTACTAGGACCCCATCTGACTGCTAGTTGTGGAGGCCCTGTGAGTGCTGTCAAAGTTTCTGTAAGTTTGTATGTTCATCAGTTCTACTGTATTTGAAATACACTATGTCTTTTGGAGTCATCCATCACCTCTGACTTTTACAATATTTCTACCTCCTCTTCTGTATTGCTTTCTGAGAGGAGAAGTTGAATGAAGAGATACCATTTAGAACTGAGTGTTCCAAAATCTTCTGTGAATGACACTTTTGAAATTGTTTAGTTGGCACAGAAATAGTGGCTTCATTAGGGCATTGTAACAAATATATGTCATTGTGCATTGGTAATATTCATCCCTCTCCTGTATTCTTGTCTTTTATCCCCTTGAAACTCCTGTGCCAGTCTCCATCCTCACACAAATAACTCTTCTGTTTTCATATCATGTATTCAATTACATTCTCTTATTTATCTCACCTGCATACAAACTTAAATCTAGACAAATTTTATTTTTGAGTGAAAATAAGTGGTAATTGCTTTCCTACATATGACTTAATTTGCTCAGTATACTCTCCAGTTGCATCCATTTTCCTGAAACTATGATAATTCTATTAATTGGTGCATGCTTAAAATGTGTATATTGTCACATTTTTCCCATTCATAAACATTGAGGCTAGCTAGTGTTTCAATAAATGTGTTAATGAAACTATATTTGTGGCATGTTGATTTAGAGGCCTTCAGGTTTATACTGTATTGTGGTTTGGCAAGGTTATATGTTTTCTGTGTTCGGTGGAACATTCACTCTGGGGTACCCTACTGGTTGAATCAGTTTACACACTAGTGATAGAAAGCAAAGACTCCTCCTGATCTTCAACTGTCAACAGTATCTACTCTCATTTGTTTTCTTGCGGACAGGAATGCTAATGGGTGAGATGGAATTACAAAGCAGTTTTCATTTGCATTTGACTGATTCTGAGGATGTTGAGTAGTTATTCAAGCATTATTGAGCATCTGTGTTTAGCCCATTTGTCTTGTTGGTTAAATTATTTGATTGGAGGGACTTTATTCATTTTATAGTTCTTAATATGTTTTGGTAATCCCCTATTTGATACATAGTTGGTAGCAAATTTTCCCTCTTCTGAATAAGGACTATGAACCCTGAAAATTGTTTTCTTTGAGCTGCAGAAACTATTTAATTTCATGTAAACTTATTTGATAAATTTGGAAATATTTCATGTGCTATTGGAGTCTCTTAAAGGAAGAACTTGTGCCTTTCTTTCAGTGATTTATCTATTTTTCTTTAGCTGTTTGAAGGTATTTATGTTTTTGACCTTTCAAGTTGTGGCTAACTAGTTCACTACTGTTATCATTATTACATACTAGAGTGTAGGTTCATTTCTTTGTTGTTTTTTTCTTCTCTATTGGTCTATACATCTCTTTTTATGTCAGTACAATGCTATTTTTGTTAATGGGGTTTCTATAATATCATTTTAAGTTGTGTGCTCAGATACATCTACACTGCTTTCTGTTAATGATTGCCTTGATTATTTGGGTTATTTGTGTTTCCAGTTGAATTATAAAAATTAGTCTTCTAGTTCTATTGAGAATATAATTTTGGCTCTGAAGAGAATTGCATCACATCTATAACTTGATTTAGACAATATAGATTTTTCACAATGTTATTCTATCCATGAACATGGGAGACTTTTTAATCTTCTAGTGTCTACTTCAATTACTATCTTAAAGTATTCTGCTGTAGAGTCCTTGTATACCATTGACTAGATTTATTTCTAAGTATATTATTTTGGTGAAAGTAATTTATATAAATGGAATTAGTTCTGCCAACACTTTTGTAGCTTTATACCAGTCCTTAGGTCTATGTGTGCTGATCTGCTTACTTTCTTCAAAATATTTCTAAACTCTAAGAGTTTCTTGGTGGAGGATATAGTTTTTTGCATAAGCTTACACTATATGGAAATGTAAATAATTTATCTGCTTTTTCCTTGTTTGAATTTTTCTCTTGAAGTATTGTGCTTGCTAAAATTTTATGCAGTATACTGAATAAAAACAGTGGGAAATTTTATGCAGTATACTGAATAAAAACAGTGGGAGTAGTAGTCCAGCCTTGTTTCATTTTATGTTAAAAATGACTACAATATTGTTATATCTCTCCTTTTTTAGGTGGATAAATATTCTTTTTATCTGTAATTCCTTGAGGACTTTTATCAGGGAGTTATGAAGAAGTTTGTCAATTACCTTTTCTGTGTCTACTGAGACAATGTCATTTATACCTTAAAGCTGTATATTGCATCACATTTTTATTTGGATATATTAGGTCATATTTATATTGCTAGCACAAAACTAATTTTGTCATGGTACACAAACTTCTATATTATGTGTATGTGTGTATGTGTATATATATGTATACACATACATATACATGTGTGTACAATTTTCTACATGTTTGTGACAGGGTTTCCTGCCATCTAGACTGCCCTCAAATTCACTGTGTAGACACGACCAACTTAAAGCTTCAGAACCTCTGCTTTATCCCCTGCTAAGGTATTCTTGAGTAAGGCTTGCAATGATTTTACTGAGAAATTTTGCATCTGTTTTGAGTTCAAAAAATTGAGCTTTACTTTTCTCTTGTCTTGAACCCTTATCAAGTTTTGGCATCAGGGAAATTGTGTCCTTTCTCTTTCATTTTGTGGGGCAGTTTCAAGTTATCAGTACAACTTATTGTTTTAAAAATTGGTAGAACTCTAATGAATCAATCAGGTCCTACTCTTTATTAGTGGTAGATTATATAACTGCTCTAAAATTGTTGTTTGTTATGATTCTGCATATTATTATAACTTAGTTATTTAATTTTGTTAAATCATGTTTCTAAGAATGTATTCTCTTTGATTGATCAATCTTTTTCAATCCATTGGTTGTGATCCTTTCAGGGTCTATCAATTCTTTAACATTGGCCTCATATCAGATATCTTATATATCAGATATTTATATCAGCAAACAGTAGCCAAATTACAATTATAAAATAGCATTTAAATAATTTTAAGGTTGGGGATCACCACAAAATGAGGAGCTTTATTAAAGTGTTGCAGCATTAGGAAGGTTAAAAACCACTGTTCTACATTTTTTTCATTTTGGTAGTATAAGGTGTCTACATATTCCTGTGCATTCAAATAGAATCTATTGTGACTTCTGTCTTGTGAAATTGGATTTTATTGTACAGATTTTATAATATTAGGAAGTTTCTACTTTCTGGTAATAACATGCCATTTCATGAACAGTCAAACTTGGTGTAGGGTACTGGTGGTGCAACTCTAAGTGTGTAAACATGCATAAGAATCTGGGTTCAGGACCAGGGGTAAAAATTGCACAAACAAAATCAGAAGGCCTGCTAGCTAAAGTGATATAGCCTATATGAAGCAATTAAGATTTTTGCTTTTCTTAGAAACCCATTATGATTGTGCTAAGGTTCTTGAGAAAGAAGATCTTCTCACAAATGTTTATAAATTCAGAAGCAACAGATACAGCATGAGAGGTGAGGTTTGCCAGGAAATACCTAGAGAGAAAGCATCAGCCTGGGCAATACAAATCTATGCTTACCTGCATTTATCCCGTATTATGACAGGGTTGGAATATGTTAACACTCTTAACCTATGTGTATTAGTATGACAAGAATTTAATAGTGTTTCCTGTCATTTCAGGACTGTTGTAACAATCAGACTTATTCCTTGGAGATTATAGTGATTACGTACTACTGCGTCCTGGGACTTGTTTCAGAGCCCCATGGCTCTGATCCCTATAATAAAAGTAGAACATTTCACAGGCTTAAAGATCTTTAGGTATTGCCTAGAATAAGACTTTATTCCACAGATGAGGAGCAACAGGAAACTTGGATAGCTGCCAAATTGATACATTTCAATCATATATCAAGGATTAGGACAGACACAAAAAATATTATATTTATCTTGTCTTGGACAGAAGGCAAATTTTTGAGGGAGAGGACCTGACAGTGGGAAACCAACCATTCCATTTAGTGGACTACAAAGTTTCTTGTGTTCAAATATTTAATTCATGCAAGATATCATGCCTGCTAGTCCCATAGAATATGATTATAAATCTTGTCCTCTGAGCTTTGTTATCTGTGTAGACACCATGTGTCTTCAGATACTTCAGATTAATAAATCTAGGTATTCCTTTGATGTAATTTTAATGTGTGTATCAGAAGGACCTTGACACACAGGCAGCAATGAATGAAACTTACCAGCTTTGCAGGAGATTACTATATCAAGTATTTTAGGGTTGATCACTAAGGTTCCTGAGCCAATTCTTTCTTCTTATTTTCTGTTTTCCCTAATCATAACAGAGCCTCCTGGGTTAAATTAATCAATATATTTGCAGTTCTGAAGACATTGTTGATTAATGTGATACCATATATTTTCTTTACCTGGTGAATACCTAAATTTGTCTCATTGTGGTTCTGCATATTTAGATGTGAATATATATGTATATATACATATATACATATATATGTATATATGAATGTATTTGCACTGTATTACATTATATTTTTATCTTCAACAGTAGAAGTTAAAATAAAAAACAATGCCAGGTGGTGGTGCTGCACGCCTTTAATCCCAGTACTTGGGAGGCAGAGGCAGGCAGATTTCTGAGTTTGAGGCCAGGCTGGTCTACAGAGTGAGTTCCAGGACAGCCAGGGCTACACAGAGAAACCCTGTCTTGAAAAACCAATAAATAAAAAAAAATACAAATAAAAAAATAAAAACAACACTACTAGAAACTCACACAAAAAAAGATCAGTTTTTTCTCTTCAAAAATACAAATTTTATGTAGAACTTGCACAGAGATTATATGTAATAAAACATCAATAGACAAATTATTATAATTTTAGAAACAAAGATCAACATATACAGATATACAGATTTACCACATTATGTTTACTATAGTCAGTATATAAAACTTGTAAAGAATGGCACAACTAACATGAAATTCATTGATGACTTCAGCTTCTTAATAAAATTCTGGTTCTAAAATGAATAATGACACTGCTTTCCTCAAACACTGTCTCACTTTTTTGCACTTTTGCAAATAGTGGAAATTATTCTTGGAGTCATTCTCATTTTGTGTGGAAAAGACTGTCCTTACACAGGAATGGCACTTCAAGTGGACATCTAAGAGGTTTCCATATAGAGTTAAAGGGGACAAAGATGTAGGAAGATCTCCCATTAGCTTCCACCTTTACACAGTTGGCTCCTATGCTTGTATTTGCATTATTCCTCTCAAAGCATATTCTTATTACTTGGAGGAGATAAACCATAAGAACCATTACATATTTACATTAAGTGCCCCTGGAAGGCAATGAGTTAGAGCCTAGGTCACAAATCTGATATGTTATAGAAAGATATAGAACCTATAAGAAGTAGGAGGAGCTTAGAAGAGGAAATTATGTCATAAAAGACATGCCCTGAAAGGGGATATTAGGTGCACATGGGTTTCCTCTCACTCTTCACTTGTTGGCATCATGGCAGGAACAGTTTTGCTCCACTATTATTTTGCTGTTCTGTCATAGCACAGACCACAAAACAATGGAGTCAAGGGTTCAAAAAATGAAACTTTAGGAATTCTGAACCGAAATTTCCTTTCTGATAGGTAAATTAATTCAGATGTTTTACTGTACTGACAGAAAACTACCAAGGACCATTCCATCTCTATGCTTGTGGTAGGTTTTTTTCCAATTTTATCTTTTTGTTAAACTTTGTGGATTCTTGTCTGATTTCATTATCAATATATTTATCTCCTGATTGTAATGTACTTGTCAATTTTTAAATTATATAGGACCGATAATCTTTGCATATTGTGTTTTTAGGGGCCTATAAAGAGTGTAGAGTCAGTCTTTCACAATAAAATTCTCCAGGATTCCCTGCCGGATATGATAATTAAGATACTTGTATTTTTGTTTATAGTAGTATGTAATATGTTTTTTTTTTTTTTTTTTTTTTTTTTTTTGGTTTTGGTTTTTTGAGACAGGGTTTCTCTGTATAGCCCTGGCTGTCCTGGAACTCACTCTGTAGACCAGGCTGGCCTGGAACTCAGAAATCCGCCTGTCTCTGCCTCCCAAGTGCTAGGATTAAAGGCGTGTGCCACCACCGCCCGGCATATATTATTCTCTTTACTTTAATAACTACTTGAATAGGATGGTTGCAACCATGCTTTTTATTCCAATCTTGCCCAGGCTGTGTATCATACTTCATCTGTCTTGGTGACCAAAGTGATGGTTACAGAGAAGATGTTAGAAGTAGACAAAGAAAGGTAGATAGAAAGTTTCAGGTCTTTGCTGCTAATAAATGCATCAACTTATGGACAGTAGGAGGTAAGACTGAGGAAGAGTCTTCCTATGCAGAGGAACTCACATACCTTAAACACAGCTCCAGCGACCATCTAACATACCTCATTGCTACACATGGAACAATATTTCAAAGATTGCTAAATACTTAATACTGTGCGATGATAACTTGGAATTCTGTTTAGGACACTATCAAAAAACTATTAACAAAGCTGTGCATCAGGGAAACAAGTTTGCAATCCCAGCTAATTGTAAGGCTGACATGAGAGAATTACAAGTTCACAGTTCAAGACTTGTCCGGACTACAGAGTGGCATTAATTGAAGACTAGGCAATTCAGTGAGACTTTCTTACAATATAAAGTAAAACAGAAAAAGATAGCTAGATGTACAGCTTGTCAGATAGAACACTTGCCTGACATGAGTCTCTGGATTTAATTATTACTTTTGCAATAAATGAAATACAACACAGGAATATTGTTATGTTACTAAACATGATATAGATACATGATTTTAGAATGAGGAAGAATTTTTATTGGAATAAAAATAAAGGAGAGATAATTTTCCATAAATGTGTGTTTGTGGATGTATGTTGTATACATATGTAGGTTATTGCCCGTATGTATTAATACAAATTAAAATGAATAGTATAATTACTGTGGATGTGAACATAGAAGATGTGATCTCCAAAAATATTTTTGACAATTTGAGTATTATGTACAAATAATTTTGAGCAATGTACAAATAGATTTATATTATTTGTGTATGCTTAATAAACATTTTGATTCATTTATTTAACAAAATTATTTATAAATATTTATAAATCATTACCTGAGGAACTGTCATATACTTAATATTTAACATTGATCAGAACTCATGTTGTCTGACTAAAATGTGCCAATAGAGGAAAAGTGGAAAAATGCAAATAAATATACCTTTTATTGTAGGTTAACATGTGAGAATTCAGCATTTTATTCAACTTCAGAAGACTGGATCTGAGATACAGAATGAAGCAGAGTTCATCTCTTTGTATGAAAAAACTAAGATTTTGATCAAGAAATTATGAAATGATTCCTGGGAAATTTGATATTTCTTAGTCAGGAATGTGTAAATGGGATTTTGAAGGATGGATATTTTGAATTTTCACCAACCAATATGTAGAGTTTTTTAAAGGCATCAGAGACATCATAAATTGAAGCATGTTCTCACAGAAAATAAACTACAGCCATTTGCTAACTTTTACAACCACCTTCTATGTGGAAATAGTAACAGGAATCTTAGGAAATGGATTCATTGCACTAGTGAATATCACGGACTTGGTCAAGAGAAGAAGGATCTCTTCAGTGGATCAGATTCTTACTGCATTGGCTCTTACCAGACTCATTTATGTGTGGTCTATGCTCATATACATATTGTTATGCATACCGTGCACACATGTGCTTATGAGATCAGAAATGCTTTCAGCAATGGTTATTATCTGGGTACTCAACAACCATTTCAGCATCTGGCTTGCTACATGTCTCAGTGTCTTTTATTTTCTCAAGATAGCCAATTTTTCTAATTCTTTATTTCTTTACCTAAAGTGGAGAGTTAAAAAAGTGGTATTAGTGATAATACTGGTATCACTGATTTTCTTGACTTTGAACATTTTATCTTTAGGCATGTATGATCATTTCTCAATTGATGTTTATGAAGGAAATATGTCTTATAGTTTGGGGGATTCAACACAATTTCCCAAAACTTTCTCATTCACAAATTCATCCAATGTTTTCTTAATCACCTATTCATCCCAAGTTTTCTTACCCATCAACTCCCTGTTCATGCTCATACCCTTCACAGTATCCCTCTTAGCCTTTCTCATGCTCATCTTCTCACTGTGGAAGCATCACAAGAAGATGAAGGTCAATACCAAACGACCTAGAGATGCCAGCACCACGGCCCACATTAAAGCCTTGCAAACTGTGTTCTCCTGCCTGCTGCTCTATACACTATACTTACTTTTCATTATCATAGGAATTTTGAATGTTGGATTGATGAAGAAAATAGTAATACTTTTATTTGACCACATTTCTAGAGCAGTTTTTCCTATAAGCCACTCATTTGTCATGATTATGGGAAACAGTAAACTGAGGCATGCCACTCTTTCTGCACTGCCTTGTCTAAGGTGCTGGTCCAAAGATATCGACACCATGGGTCACTAATAAATTCCAGAGTACATTATGCAAAACCTTGACAATGGTCAATTCATAGAAAAAAGTTATGTTATAGGGGAAAGAGAAAAGGTGGAGCTTCATAGTTGGGAGTGGTAATACACAGGAGGATAGGACAAGGTTGAAGGAGACTAGAATTATATAAGTGATCTCTTAAGGAAAATGGAAGAGGAGATATTTTTATGCAATGAAGAGGGAGATAAATATTGGAGGATGAAGAAGTGTAAGATATGTAAAATGACAATAAGGATGTAATCATGCTATTCTAAGAAAACCTGTAATGCATTTCATTCAATATATATATAACATATATATTTATATATGTATATATTTGTATATGTTTATATGTGTATATATATTCTATATATATTTTAAATGAACTTTTCTTATATAACCTGACAGTATTCTTTCTAATAGTCAATGACCACAAGATAAAACTCCAATACCAAGTAGGATATATCTTTTGTTGTTGTTGACTAAGGCTTTCCAAAAGACTCCTGAAACAACAAGCCTATTACTATTGCCATTGGTTAATTCCTAGAAGTGAAAAGTAAGTCCCAATTTCTGCTGATACAGTGAACTTTAGAAAGAGGAACTTCAGAGATGGAACTGACCTCTCTGTTTTCTTCGTGAGAACTAGTTTTCATAGTATCAGAATTTGCTGTACAAGAGTGCAAAAGAGGGAGAGAAGTAATAGTCCTATCCCACTATGACACTTATGAACCACAACAATGGACATTGACCACCATTGCACAATAGCCCAATTGGTCCACTACTGGTACACATATCTTGGTGGAAACAAGTTTCTCTGTAATTGGACAACAAGAGAAATACCATTCCTGGTACAGGGAAACTTAGCTAATTACTCACAAGCTAACTGAGTAAAATCATGGTTATTGGAGGAAAATCTACAACAACTAATTTATTAAGTCAGCATAATACCTGACAACAATATATGAACATGTGCCAATATATTCACATATCAATGTAACCTTCATCTGTCATCAAGAAAACAAATCCTCAAAATGGATGAGGATGAGTATGGAGAACCACAACCAAACGAATGCAGAGTTGTGAAGCCCAGTCCTAGTAAGTATCTTTATAAAGCAGTCAACACTTTAGACCCAGAGAAGAATATGGAAGAGAGACAGAAATATTGAAAGAGTCAGAGGATGAAGGACTTCAAGTTCATGTAGTTTAGTAGCACCAGGAGCTATATCCTTAAAGACACATGAACACGACTACAAGGAGGACACCAACAAATATGTCAAAATGGACAAGGGGAAGCATACAAACTATCAAATGTTCAGAAAGATCTACAGACAGACCTGAGTAAATCTTGAAGCAGGAGAGGTAGTCCTCCCCAGGAAAGAGTAAAACAATCAGCTTTCTAGCACTGAAAGTCATTTCTGAAAACACACAAATATTATATGGCCATATATATGTATATGTATATGTATATGTATATGTATATACACACATACATATATATACATTTATTTAAATATAAATATATAATATATAACAAATAATATATAAAAATATATATGTATATTATGTGGATGTATGTTCATGTGTATATATTACATTTTTATATGTATAATCAATCTATCTATCTATATAGATAGATATAGATAGAAATACATACATTCTTACAATAGAAACAAATGGGGAAAAAAAGGCCACAAATTTAAAGGAAATGGGGAAGAATGTTTGTAACATCTTGGAAGGAGGAAAAGAAATAGAGAAAGAAATGTAATTAAAATACAATCTCAAAAACAAAACTAACCAATCCATCAGAGTACATTAGGAACATATTGTGACTAATCATACAATATGACTGCCATAAGCAATATTAGTCAGTATCACGGGGGAAAATCAGTTGGAATTTGCATTGTGTATAAATGTAACACAAAATATAATAACAAATTATTTTTATTAAACTATCATTAGATAAGATTTGTCTTCAAATATATTTGTATTATGGCTTTTCTGCATAACATTTACACGTTAATATCTGGAATAAGAATGAACTAGATACATTATACCCTTAGTATATGCTATATTATGTGTACTTTTATATTAGGATATTCAATACAGAATATTTTTCCATTATCTTAACTATTTTGGATTTTGTGTTATTCTTAAACTTTTGAAATTTAATATGTGAGATATATGTATTCATTTTAAAATATTTACTGTTTAATTGCATGAAAACATCCTTCAAATAGAAGAGTGAATCCATAGGACAATGTTCTTACATTTCTATTGTCATTACATTATTTGTTTATTCAATTAATAAATACAAAGTGCATGTTGAACATCTGTTACATGTGCTTTTGGTGATATTTTCATAGAATTTGAAATTTATGAAATGAAATCTTGGAGTCTATAATATGTTAAAAAGATAAGACATGTATGTAGCTATAATCTCTATTCTTCACAACTTTGTAGTGTTCATATACATACAAAATAGGTTTTAGGTTTCTTATGTAAAGAAACCTAAATAAATCTTATGGAGTTATTTATCTTTAGTTGTCTTACAAATTACTAATTGTGAGGTCTTGTAAGGATAGCAAGGGAAAGAAAAAACGTTAGACACACATTCATAAAAGGCTTTGTCACTCCCTTGGAGTAGAGTCATTGGACTACATGGAGTGGCCATGCCCTAGTCAACAAAATCATGTTCACTAAGCATTTCATTTGGTTAGAGCTTCTTCCTCTCCATATATGCCTGCAGATTTCCCACAGGGTGGCTGGGGCACAGTACAATGGCTTGATATTTTTTTGGATCATAGCTGACTAGGACTACTAATTGCTTCCATCTCTTGGAAACTTACAAAGTACTCCTAGTAAAGAAGGGTCAAAGGAAACTCTCATGTTCCATCCAGCTAAAATAATCTGAATCCTGTGTCCTAAATGTGCATGTGCCAGTGGTATAGATGGATCATGTGGTAGACTTAATATTTTTTGTTAGTGCTTGTGGAGTCTCCATAATGGTTCCCAGAGAGGGTGCATCCATTTGAATTTCTCTAAAAGTAAATAAACATCTTCCACCATGCTTCTGCATCATTTGTTGTTAGTTGTAAGAAGTGCAGTGAGTATTTAGCATAAGTAAGGTAGCAGATTCTGTCTCTAGCACTACTAGAAAAATAGTTCAATAACAGAAAGACAAACTTGTTTCAGTAAATCTGAGAAAGGTATAACATTGTTTCAGTAAATCTGAGAAAGCACCAGCTAAATGTTTCCAATTTTGCTCTATTTTGAGCATCTGTTACTGTATCTACTTACCCTTTTTATCAGATTGGTAAGTCTACTTTGTCCTACAATTTAAGAGTATATTCACAGTAGATCTCTTAAATATCAAGATATAAAAGGGAATGATCTGTAATTTTAATAATACATTTTTATGATTTTTCTTAAACAACAGTGTCAATGACCTACAGTCTAATAAGTTTTGATTATGAGATAGTGGATAACTTATTATAGATATGTAGGTTTAAATAAAGAACATTTTAAAGTGAGCTATGATAAACTTAATAAGTTTAATTATTAGATTTTGGTTTAATCATTATTTGAAACCTATCATGAAAGAATAATTGAGTAAGACATGCAGATATCTCATAAACACACGTATATAAAAGATTTATTTTTGACTGAGAATATGTCTGTCTGAGGAAATGTAATTTTTCACTTCCTCACATAACCATAAAGAAAATTACCTTCCTACAGGGACCTTTGTTCGGGTGTCAACTTTATGTTGCTATATACAATTTAGAATCAAAATACAGTGATGACATCAGGGAAGTCCTTTCATGCTCAGTGTGCCCTCAATACATACTTGTATAGAGAAGTCCAAGCATATGTCGTCTCAACATATACACTACAGAACCTCAACAGCAAGGTTGTTTATATTCCTTTTTGTCTTTTTTTCCAGAGTTCAATTTTGGAACATGGAAGGAACAAGGTTAGAGCCAGCCTCCTGATTTCACATAGATAGAAAGTATAAATATCTATTTTTTAGTAATTTTGTGAAATGTGCCCATTGTGTCCCTTGAGTGAAGGGAAAGAATATATTTCCTTTATAATCTCTTACCTAGGCATAGCTGTAGTGATAAATATAGCTAATTATTTAGCCCTTACAGTTTCTCTGTGTTTCTCATTATTTTTAAAAATTGATACTACTTCTGGGAACTGAGTGTATGGTGAGCCATATACACTGCAATAAATATGACACACATTTTGCTGCTTATTTACTATTCATCTTGTATTATTGGCCTTTTATTTACATTATAGTTATCAAAGAAAAAAAAAGACCAGGAAACATTAGTTTTCCCAAATTTTGTAAAGTCATGTGTCTTCATGCCTGCAGTAAAAATGGTGAATTGATGTTGGCATAGTATAAGGAAGAAAAATAAATCTATAGGTCCATAGTGACTATAGATATATGTATCTTACGTAGCAATGTCAGACATAAAAGATAAAGGTCTCCTGTGGTGTATGCAGTCTCATTTCCCTTAGTGAATGATTCCTAGGCTAAAAAGATTTTCATACATATGATTGAATGTAGTCATAAACCAGTACAATTTTATATAATATTTGCAGTCAGTGTTCATACATATATAATATATTACATATATATTATATGTGTGTATATATTATGTGTATATATGCACATATATACATATGTATATATGTATATATACATGTGTAATGTGTATATATACACACACATATATATATAATATATATATTATATTATGCTAGCATTTTTAAACAACATCACCTTAAAAATGATCATCGTGTCTCCTCAGAGGCTCTGACAGTACATGACTAATACAGAAGTACAAGCTCACAGCCATCCATTGAACTGAGCACAGGGTTCCCAATGAAGGAGCTAGAGAAAGGACCCAAGGAGCTGAAGGGTTTACAGCCCCTTAGGACAAACAACAATATGAACTAACTAGTACCCTCAGAGCTCCCAGGGACTAAAACTCCAACCAAAGAGTACACATGGGGGGACTCATGGTTACAGCAGCATATGTATAGCAGAGGATGGCCAAGTCGATCATCAATGGGAAGAGAGGACCTTGGCCCTGTGAAGATTCTATGCCCCAGTAGGGGAATGCCAGGACCAATAAGCAGGAGGGGGTGGGATAGTGAGCAGGAGGATAGGGTAGGGAACAGGGGTTTGTTTTAGTTTTTGTTTATTTTATTTTATTTTATTTTATTTTATTTTATTTTATTTTATTTGAAGGGGAACCTGGGAAAGGAGATATTGTAAATAAAGAAAACATCTAATTAAAAAAAAAAAAAAAGATCAGCGTGCCATACTTGAGCTACATGATTCACATATGCTGAATGGTCGGAAAAAAAATGATGTTGAGAGAATGGGTTTTATATTCAAATAATGTGTGCATGGATATTGCCATGAGCACTCCTTTGCATAAAATCAAATGATGAAAATGTATTTTCACACTACAGAACCTTTGGAAAGTAATGATTTTCATAGTATTATTTGTTTGTGGTGAGTTTATAGTAAGTGATTTGCATATTGTACATAGGCTTGAAACCTAGCTGATTCAAAAATTTCTAAAGTCATGTGATACTAAGGAATGACTATGCACAAATTCAGATTTTTGCTGCCTTATATAAAGGATAGGCATTTTTATATGATTTATCTAATATTCATGTTAACAGATATTAAAATATGTATATAAGAAGAAAATGAACAAAACAATAAACAGTGCAAATAAATATATCTTCGTTTGCTTCTCATCACAAGAGATCAACATTTCCTTCACCAAAATTTGCAACTGCTCTAGGCTGCTGTGTGTAATGCAAACCACATCTAGATGGAGGTCAGTTCTTCTCTATAGGGAAATACAGGACATTTGTGATGGAAAGAATAAAACCATTAGCAAGGCTTTATGGTATGTTTGGTATTAGACCTTTATGTTGTTTAGAGAACATGATATGGAGCTTTGTTTATTGAATATGGACATTTTAGCAGCATATTTTAAAGAATCTTAGGTGGTGACAATAGAAATTGAAGCATCCAAGTGAAGATGAATGGTGTCCTACCGATCACATTTATAGTCATTCTGAATGTGGAATTTATAATTGGCATCTTTGGCAATGGATTCATAGCAGTGGTGAACATAAAGGACTTGGTCAAGGGAAGAAAGATCTCTTCAGTGGATCAGATCCTCATTGCTCTGGCCATCTCCAGAATTGCACTGCTGTTGTTAATATTAGTGAGTTGGTGGATATATATACTTTATCCAGGACAATGGATGACTGAAAGAATAGTTGGCATAATACATAGTATATGGACAACATTCAACCAGAGTAGTCTCTGGTTTGCTACAAGTTTCAGCATCTTTTGTTTTTTCAAGATAGCAAATTTTTCCAACCCTATTTTCCTTTATTTAAAGATCAGAGTTAAAAAAGTCATGACAGGGACATTGATATTATCTTTGGTTCTTTTGTTCTTAAATATTATAGTTATTAATACACATGTCAGCATTTTAATCACTGAATATAATGTAACTATTTGTAACAGCTTGATTGTGAATAACACCCGGATTTCTATGCCATTTACACTTGCCAACACAGTGTTTGTGTTCATACCTTTTGCTGTGTCACTGGTCACTTTTCTCCTTCTCATTTTCTCCTTGTGGAAACATCAGAGGAAGATGCGAAACAGTACCCATGGATGCAGAGATGCCAGCACCAAGGCCCACATCAGAGCCTTGCAGACCTTGATTGCCTTCATCATCCTGTATTCCATTTTCTTCCTGTCTCTTGTTGTCAAGGTTTGGAGTTCTCTGCTTCTGGAGGGAATGCTGCTGCTTTTGATCACAGAGGCTTCAAGACTAGTTTTTCCCTCAGTACACTCCTTGGTCCTGATTCTGGGCAATTCTAAGCTGAGAAAGGCTTTTCTCTCTGTACTCGTGTGGCTGAGGTACAGGCAGAAAGAAGGAAACACTAGAGTATACTGATCTGGGGTTCATTTCTGTGCATGATCTTGCATATCTTAGAGGAAAACAGATGAACATAAAATCTTTGGATTTATAAATTTTTAGGTCTGAATTACAAAAACAATGTGTATTCTATTTTCAAATTACAATATAATGGTTAATAAGTGATTTCAACTTACAAGATAAGTAGTCTCTAAGCATCTTCCAGTCTTTATAGAACATATAAAAACATGTTTGTTAGATAAAAAATTACATAAATGTTGATTATTTGAATGTAAGGAATGATTATAACAAACATTAAGTTTATAACAGTTTATTCCTTTTACCTTTCTCAGACTAAGAAAACTAAATACAGAATATGTAGTTACACATATGGCTTAAAGTACAACTTTATATTTTTAAATTCCTTACTTGATAGTTTTTTTTGTTTGTTTGTCTTTTTCACCTATCACGAGCTTGGATTATCTTGGATGAAGAAACTTCAACTGAGGAACTACCTTCATCTAGCTGGGCAGCCATCATATGTGCACAATATTTTACTGATTTATGATTGATGGGTAGACACAACTCACTTTTCTTAGTGCCACCTATGGGATGGTGGTCCAGGCTTGTATAATGGAGCATACTGAGGTATCCACGAAGAGCAAGCTGACAATCAGCGTTCCTCCATGGCCTTTTCATCAGTTTCTGCTTCCAGATTGTTGTCTTGATTGACTAACCTGACTTCCCTTCAAGATTGCCTGAGTTGCAAGTCGAAATAGATACTTCCCTCCCAAACTTGCTTTTTTGGTCATAATGTTGTCACAATAGTAGACAGCAAACTAGGATGTATATTTAAAAGTATTTTTCTATGTGAAGAGCTTAAAATGACATAAATCATACAGATTATGGGAAATAATATAGGATATTATCATTTAAAATGTAATATTCAACTAACAATTTTCAATAACATTTTTACATCATGTATCTGCATTTTACTAGGTTGGATAACAACTAGTTTGTCAAAAGAACAAAACTTTAGAGTAAGTTGTAACTGACCAACAGGAAATAAATGTGGATTGCTTTATGTGGTTCGATGCATGAATGACACAAATGAGAGGTTTAAAAGGGAAATTATTCTGCGGGCCCTCAGGTTTTGGAGAGCAGGATAAATGGATATATGTAACCTTGGGAGGTGGGAAGTATTTATCAGAGACCTGGGAGGTAGGATTGAGTTGCCAGCCCACAGTCAAAAATTCTAACTCAGAACTGGTCCTTTCTAAAAGAACTCCAGGGAGTTCTGAGGGAAAGGAGGTCCAGTGACAGGTCCAAATTGGGTTCCAGCTCAAAGGGATCATCCAAGGCCTGACATTACCGATGCTATGATGTACTTACAGATCGGAGCCTAGAATGGCTGCCCTCTGAGGGGCTCAGCAAGTAGCTGAGTGAGATGCAGTTATTTTCACTCAACCAATGAACAGAAATCAAGGACCCCTGTGGTTGAATTAGGGAAAAGCTGGAAGAAGCTGATGAATAGGGCCACCCCATAGGAAGACCAGCAGTCTCAACTAGCTGGTCCAAGGCCTCTGGCACATATATAGCAGAAGACTGCATGGTCTGTCATCAGTGAGAGAAGATGTACTTCAACCTCCAGAAACTGGAGGCCCCAGAGAGTGGGGAGTGTCAGTGTTAGGTGGTGCAGGTGAAGACATCCTCTTGGAGATAGGGGAGGAAGAATGGGATGAGGAACTATGAGAGGGCAGACTGGGAGAAGAGTAACAACTGGAATGTAAAATAGATTAAAGATAATCTTTTTAAAAAATAAATTTTTAAAGAATTTTTAAAATAATAGAGCTGCAAGAAGGGTTAGAAGAAGGAATTACTGCATAAGATATAGATAGATAGATAGATAGATAGATAGATAGATAGATAGATAGATAGAATGGAGCAGTTCATATCTGTAGTAATTTTAAATTTTATACTTCATTTAATAATAAGAATTTTCAAGTTGATGTTTCCACTGTTGCTGTTGTTTGGGCAGGTTCTTTCTTAGTTCTCCTTATAGAATGCCTATGTTGGTTTATTTGTTTAAAAATATAAATATTTCATAAACATCTTTTCTGCTCTTGACTTAACCAAATTTCAAGCAATGATGCCTATATTTTTGGTTCACATATTTGGAGACACTATCTGGAAAAACATACCATTAAATAAAATGTGGGTGTTTTCAGTATTAAAGCAAATGCTTTGATATTTGTGTAGCAGATAATCTAGATATTTCATACCTTTCCTCCTCACATGTTTGATGAAATGTTTTTTCATGTGAGGAAGCTAAGATTCAGATAAGGAAAAAGCTTAGCATTAAGTTGCTAGCATTTTGCCATTTGGTTTCCACATTTATAGTTACTTCGATGTATACAGTCTTTGCTTTCTCTCATTTTTATGAAATTTTAATAGTTTATATAACATATAAACTATTATATATAAAAATTAAAAAGTGATATCTGTATCTTTAATGAAAACAACTTCAATAACACATATGCATAAATTTATTTTAAATCTGATTTAAATCAGATTTAAATCATACCCTAGATACTAAATTTGCTTTATTCACAGTAACAATATACATGTGTACATATCGACAGAGAGTGACAAAGGAAAGAACAGAGACAGGGAATAAGATTGAGAGAGCAAAAAAGTGAGAGGAAGAGAGAAGTCATAGAATAAAGGAAAGTGAGCAACTGAGCAACAAATATAGAATGGAAATATATAAAATATAGGACAAAATATATATAAAAGTCCTAAAGGAAATATGTTAGTATAAAATGGCACAATTATAGTTCAGT
>JADRCD010186885.1:4490-11990 GCA_019843815.1 Montemys delectorum | reverse complement strand
TGTGGAAACATACTCTTACCTTCCTACTACTGTTTTCTGCCTACACTCCACCAAACGATGCAAGGAGGGAACAAATAGGACATCACAGGCAAGATATGGACTGACATCATTCCAGTTACCTTGAAGCTATAGTCATGGCTACAAGGAGACTGAGAGGGACTAAAGTCAAGGAGTAGCTGCTGATTTGATGGCTACCAGGAATCCAAATTAACCAAATTTATTTGTTTCACTGTCTAAAATTTGCTTAAATTTGTGATTTAGCTGAAATTTTAGTTTAACATAATTATAAAGAAACATTATGTCCCTATGCTGCTTACTTAAGATCTATCCTGAATTTTGCAGACTTCTCCTTACATTAAACCATCATGCTCTCTTTTCTTCCTACCATCAGGGCTATTCATCAAGGGTTTGGTTGTCTTTGTCATTAAAACAACATGTATTAATGACAAAGACATATCCTTAAAGTTTAATCCATTATGACACTGAGTCTTCAACAATGGAAAGCTCATGATGATGAATTAGGTAGTATTAGTCTTAACTTACTTTTCATATGCTCAAATTGTTTATTTTAACTGTAATATGGAAAGTAAAATGATGTGGAAAGTAAATTGATCTCTGTATCTGCTGGATGAGAAATCCTACCCGAACTCAAAAGTATGCAAGAAAGTTTACCTGTCACAGTAGGTTGATAGGGCTCTTACTCTGAGCTATCACAGGGAAGGTGTGATAGCTATTCTTGGTTGTCAACTTAACTACATATGGAATTAACGAAAATCCAAAATGGAGAGTATAACTGTAGGAGATTTTTGCCTAATTTGAAGTAAGGAGATCCACTTCTAACCTGGATCTATGATTATGCGGTGCTGATATGTTACAGGTGTAGAGCCCAATAATCTGAATCTATTTTTTTAATCATCACATTGCTGTTTATTGCCCACTTCTGTGTTTGACCTAACATCCTAGTGTCTATTAATTATAACTTTTTATGGATTTAAGCTTCCACCTGAGGTACTATGTGAAACCTACAGAAAGGATTTTTATTCTTTGATCCTGCCTGAGTCTTACAATTTTAAAAAGTGTCGCTTCCCCCTCGACCATCAAGAAAGAAGCGACTTATGAGCTCTTCTCCATGCAATTTATTCAGGCCTTTAATACATTCTTCTGACTTCTGACTTTAACTTTCTCCCTCCCTCCCTCCCCCCCCCCCTCCCCCCCTCCCTCCCTCCCTCCCTCCCTCCCTCACTGCTCCACCCCCCCCCAGCCCCAGGGCAACACCCCAGGCCCTTAAATGCTCTATCCTGGGCAGAGGAAGCAAGCCAGGCAAACAAGCACAGCCAAATAAGGTGTTGTTTATCACTCTAGCGCTCCAGCAAGGAGCGGAAGCTGGCGCCATCTTTAGGGCGCAGTTCAGACGGCTCTCTACAAAAAAGTAACAAAATTTGTGATTTTAGTTGTTCTATTTCTGGAACAACATTATGAAACTATTACCATATTGGAGCGTTGTATTTAGGACAAACAGGATTTGTGTTCTTTGTCTATGGTGACTTACACATTCGTTTTTAGTTGAGCATTGTGGTTTTATAACAACATAAGCAAAGAGGGCCTCCCCATCCCTCTCTGTGTGTTTCTCTGTCTCTGTTACATTGCACCTTGCCCCTGTACCTGCATCCTTCTTTTGGTCAACATGACTTTCAGTCACCAACTTTTACTGTATTGACTGGCTTTCTTTGTGTGTTTCGGAGGCAAAATTTCTCAGTTGTGCTTATAATTGCCAAATGATGTTGTCTGAGAAAGTTTCCTATGAATAGTGCAGGTGAGATTAAGCTATTTTTCATTTAATGAAAATTGTACTGATGGAAACTGGATTGCTTGTTTAAAGCTTAGAAATTCATCTCTCCAAGAATTATTTTATTTACTCCATTGCTCTTTGTTATTTTGAAGATACAATGTTCACGCCTCTCAGGAAAAAAAGGCAAATTACATATTTGAAAATTGATACTGTTTCCTGTAATATTGAAGAACCATTGATATAGACTATTAAGGCAAATTGAGAAGTGCTGAAAGCATAGTTTATTAAAAACAGAGGATACCTTTGTAAAGCATCAGAATACAACCTGTTTTTCAGTTTGTTATCATGTGGAATGAAGGAAGTTAGTCAGATTCTGGAGGAACCAATTTTTCATTCCCAGGCTCACTATACATCATTTCAGAGTATTCAAAATAGACTTTCTACAAGGCTGAAATTTTACTTATAAACAAGAAAGTTATTTAAATGGATTTACTTAAAGCTTTATTGTTGGAGGCTGTTGGGAGTAAATAAAAACAAGAAGAAAATAATGCAGGACTTCATGAGCACAAGGATGGATCCAGGACATGCAGAGGGTTGTCTTTCCAGGGAAAGGATCCACCCAAGGGTTGATTAGCCCATTTCAAAACAAGGACAATTCACTAGGAAGTATGCTTGAGGATATATTTGGCAATAAACTTGACAGAAAGCATGGTTTCTTTACATGTTGGTTTTATCCGGGATTCTGGAAGAAGGAAACCAAATTTTCCTTTATCACGAAGCTCAAAGGCAAATGTGTGCTTGATGCCCAGGTCATAAGCCCAGTCTAAAGAAGAACCTGATGTCTTGTCTGCAAAACAGAATCAGTAAATATTTTATTAGAGGTAGGTACTGAGGCTTTTTTGGTTTTAAGACATGAGAATTTCTGGTGTAGAAGATGGGGAGATGTCTCAGTGCATGCAGTGCAAACATGTAGTCCTGTACTTGGATTCTCAGCAACCATAAAAAAGCCAGACATGGTGGCTCATGCCTGTGATGTCAATATTGAGAGGATCGCCAGGGCCTGTTGGTCATTCTGTCTAGCCAGCTGGTGAGTTTCAGGTTCCATAAGTGACCTTGTCTCAAAACAAAACAAAACAAAACAAAACAAAAAAACCAAACAAACAAACAAAAAAAGGAAAAATAAAGGGTATAGAACAATAGTGAAAGAAGTTGTAGTTGTTCTCTGGACCCTTCAAACACAAATATGTGTGTACACACATGTTTAAAATTAATAATAAAAGTAATTATATGTATAATTAATTGCAGTAATAACAAAATAGAGCAAATGGTACTGAATGCATTTGTAATTCACCATATATTTTAAATATGTACTTCATTTACATTTAAAATTTTTCTTCCTATTACTTTTTAAGATTAAGACACAAAATTACTTTATTATGGCATTTTAATGCACATCTGTCCTTATATCTTTTTCTTATTCATCCTGTTCTATTGCTATCCACCATCCCCCTGCTCATCTCTAGGGGTCTCCTTCTTCCATTCAGATGTTTTTCTTTATGATTTCATGTCATGTGAATTATAATCAAATTGAGTTTACTTTCTGGATTCACATTGCTTTAGCTGGAGGAATTTAGAGGTAGGGCTCACAGCTAAAGGGACTTTATTGGTCATTGAAAAATACACACCAACTGCAAGATCACATTCTTTCTCACACTTTCAGTGTCTTGTTGTTTATGCGGTCAGAGAACATTGTTTATAGTTATAAGGTCAAGAAAGCTAACTATCTTAAGGATGTATTTAAAATTCTAATTCAAACTTTTTATCAATTTTTGTGAAACTTTGATAAAGATGTCATAATTTGGTAAAAAAAACAATATTGAAGATTAGAACACACGTGAATACCACAGGGAAGGTACACAATATCGCTTCTCCTTTAAATTCTTGTCAAGTGGTGTACCTTCCCTGTGGTATTTACATGTGTTCTTGCTAAGACGTTCCCCCGTAGTTTCGTCTCTACACTGAAAGATTCTGAAACCACAACTTATCTTTGAAACCTTGACTTGCCTGTCCTCTCTGGGGCCAAATTAATCTATTGGTTTGGGGTTTATTTGATTGGTTAGGTTGTGTGGTTTTATTTTGTGTTTGGTTTGTTTCTGTTTCTTTCCTTTTCTGTTTGAGACATGGTCTCACCACGTAGCCCATACTGGCCTCACACCTTGCTTCTGTCTAAGCGTCTGTACTATTGGGATGAGATAGGGGATGTCAAAGTTCAATTATTGACCAGCATTATGAGTACAGGTGATGTTTAGGACTATTTCCTAGTTGGTGGATAGCTCCACTTGTCATTACTGATGTTTCCTTGGTTTTACTTTGAAATTCACTTTCTCTGAATATTTAACAGAACTTCCTCCTTCATTTTGATTAGTTTGTACCCTTTTTATTTCAACCTGCCTGTGGAGTTAGATTAGAACAGTTTCATATAGATTGCACATTGATAAATAGCAGTGAGTTTTCTCAAGTCTTCATATACATTGACTGTCTGATGGAATAATAATTTTTGATTCAACCATGAAGACAGGTTATTATTATATTATGTATGAATGTATGCACATGTTTTACCATTTACCATCCTACCTATCTTCTCTCTACTCTTAGTCCACTATTCTTCCTTTGTGCATTTCTCAGCCATTTTTGCTATTTTCCTTTATATTTGGAAAGATTCCTTTAGCAATAATTTAAAGGAAGATCTGCAGGTACTAAGTTCTCTGTTTCCTGTGTCTGTTTCCCCCTTTGCTTATGTTTAGAACTTAAGCTTGTTAGTTCTTTCATTTCAGCACCTAAGGTTACATTTTTAATAACCATTATTTCAAGTGGAAAATAGTCAAATAAATGTTTTTGGATAACTTAGGACACAGGTTTATAAGGATCAATTCTACTCTCGTTCCGTCTTCTGCAATGTGGTGTTAGGAGCTCTGAGAGGCTGACTAACTTATAGTAACTTAGAACTATAACTCTTTGATTTTTCCTTTTATTGAAAACAGATTTTTTTGTCACATAATATATCCTGATTACATTTTGCCTTCCCTACTTTTCCAAGTTTTTATTCTCCCATTTGGATCTATTCCCTTTCTGTCTCTTGTTAGGAAAAAAACAGGCTTCTAAGGGATCGTAATACGTAAAACAAAACAAAATAAGATAGACTAAAACAAAAACTAACACATTGGAATTGGACAAGACAAACAGGAGAAAAAAAGCCCAAGAGAAGGCACAAGACTCAGAATTCACACACTCAGTAAGCTTAAAAAACACTAAACTGGGAACCATCGTATATACACAGAGGACCAGTCACAGGTGCCCCGGTCTCTGTGAGTTCATATGAGCTTTGGTTTTACTGAGTTAGAGGACCAGTTTCCTTGAGTCCTCCCTACCCTCTGGCTTTTACAGTTTCTGCCTCCTCTTCCACAGGGGTGAGTCCTGAGGATAATAGGCTTGATGGAGACATCCTAATAACTATAACTCTTGCTGTAATAAAGACAAGATCTTTATTCACAGAGTCTTGTCTTTGGCAAAAATACAATGATGTTTATGCTATTGTTAATTTCTTGAAAATAGAAAATCTTGGATAGTTACAAAAACTCAATAAGGAAAGCAATATGCACAGCAGTGAGGATTTTGGTTTTGTTATAATGTTGATTTTGTCATTCCTTTGCCATTCTATGGAACTGGTAGGTTATACTTGCTCATGTTTTGGGTGTTTTTGTGAGGAATAATTTAGATCATGAGAATCAAGTGCTGAGCCCAGAGACCAGCTTGTGAGTCAAGTCAACAACTATAGATAATGTTTAGAACACAGTCTGAGACTTGACAAATTATATCCTCCTCATTGAGGGTTTATATGAGCATAGCCATCCTCATTTTAACTTGTCATCTGTGGCTGCTTTTGAATTACAATTAGTAGTCATAACAGAGGCCTTTCTGGCCTTAGTGTCTAAACAAATATCTGATATTGTAAACAATTTTATTATTTAGTGTTTAAAGAATAAGAGATAAAAAGTCAACCTGAGTAAAATCTAAGTAAAAAGTCAATAATAATTAAAGTCTAAAAAACACTGAAGAATTAGAAATGGTGGTGAGAATATAAACAAAAGAAGATAACTCACATCTTGTCATCTTCTTTGCTACACTACCTCACAGATTCATTTGCCTATAACAGGAAGAACAGATCAGAACAACAAGAGAATATGAGTCCATGTCCAAAATGACTGCAATTCACCAGCCACATAGATAAGTGAGAAGACAATACCAGAATGGAGACATGGCCAAAGAAGAGAAATATTCAACTCAAGTTGATTAGATGAAATCAGATATTGCCTCTACCCCAACTAATTCAGGTTAGTTTTGCTGAATATGAATATGATATTGGAGAACAGCAAAGTAGATGAATTAAGCTATAAACTTTTATTGATTTAATAATTTGTCTTAATTTTATAGCCTTATAAAAGTTCATTGTAATTTGTTAAGAAAACCAACTCTATCTCAGGAGATAGGCACACTCTATCCTTTTGGTTCACATTTAATGCAGAATACTTTGTAAAAGTTGGACTTTATAAACTACAACTTTGATACTTTTCCTTGTTTACCTTAGATTTACAGAAATAGTCACAGTAAATGACAGAAAAGACTTACAAATTGTGGATGCTATTGGGCCATAGATGTAACGGGTTTCGTATCTAGTTGAGAGAACATCAGTGGCAATCCTTGCAACCTTTAACTAGAGAGGAAAGCGAGAGAGGATTACAGAATGCTACATGAACATAATATATTTATTAGGAGTTAAAAAAAATCGATTTTGAGGTTAATTTAGTCCTTGAAGATCAAAATAAGATTAATGCACATTGTCAAAGTGCAATCAAATCAGTTACGTGGAATTATACTGTGTTCTCTCTTTCTGTAGCCTTTTATTTAAAAAAGTTTGAATATTTTTATTTATGTATATGAATATTTGAATGTCTTGCCTACATGTATGCACTAGTACCATATGGGTGCCTGGTGCCCATGGTGGTCAGAAGAGGGTAATAGTCTCCCTGGAATTGAAATTACAAATAGTTGTGAGCCACCATGTGTGTGCTGTGAATAAAACCTCTGTTATCTGCAAGAACAAATGCTTTGCACAGCAAAGGCATCTCTCCAACCTGGCGTGTCCTTTCTTTTGGACTCTTTTTGGTTTCAGATATTTGACCACTTCAAAATAAATTTCTCCCATATATTTTTCATATTTAACCAATTGTGTGTGGTAGGAGAATAATTGTTAGAATGAACATTTATGAATGTTGCCTCTAACATTTGTACTCCAAATGAATGTTTTTCCATTGCTATGTATGTGTAAATGTATATAACTAAGAAATATATTTTATTTAGCATGTAAATGAATTAATGTTGCTGCTGTGTAAAAACTTTAAATTTACTCAAAATAGCTTGTACTGTATATCTGTGTGCATTTTCAACAATAGCACCCTTCCTAATTGCCTTGATGTATCTGTATAAATTAATCAACTCACGGTTCACATTCTTAGCTAGATTGAATCAAAAGCAACAGGATGGTCACAGAATATTAGTCTATTTTCTTCATGTATATATCATAAGTGAAATTAATGGTTGCTTGAAATTGGGATGTAGCTATCACTAAATGTGACTGTGATGAATACAAGTGA
>JADRCD010186880.1:0-25517 GCA_019843815.1 Montemys delectorum | reverse complement strand
GACTCCCCTGCAATTCCTGAGGCCTATGCCTCCCGGCTGGTCCTGCCTGATCTGATTAAGGTTTTTCATGATACACTATCTTGTTTATCATTTCAGCCCATATGATGTAAATCTTAAATACCATGGCTTTCTATTCCTGAATAGAGTTATTAAATATATGAGTATGTATATATATATATCATATATATCATATATATTATTAAACATATACACACATGTATTATTAAATCTTAGTATTAAATATTAAATACTAATTTAAATATATTTATATATGTGTACATGTATATGTATGATTGAGATTTCTCATACAATACAATCTTGGTTAGCATTTCACTGTATATAACTTAAACACCATGACTTTCTGGCTTTTCATTTCTGTGTAGTATTATTAAATATTCAGTTTCCTACCTGCTGTTTACTAGCAGCCTACATGTATTTTTTTTCATATAGTTCTCTAATCATTTTCTTAGGTGTATTTATAGAATTATAGAGGTGTATTAATGAAATATTAAAAATTATAGTGCTACTGTAATCTCCACAGAAGATTCAGTTCTCTTGAATATAGAAATCAATACTTGTGAGCATAGTCACAGATCTATAACCATCATCCAGGGCAATTTTGGAATATTTTTATATTAACTACAAGGTCATATTCATCCTTTTTCTTTCACCCAACTTCAGCCCCAGCTGATTATTAACTTATTTTCTCCCTGTTTGGCATTACTAACCATTATAGATGTTTCATATAAATGGAATCACCTAATATATTGCCTTTGGTGAATAGCTAAGTTCAATTATTTTAAATTATGCATTCATATTTTACCTATCTGCATGCATCAGTAGTTTATATATTCCATGATAGACCACATATCATATATCTTTTTATCAGATGATTCCTATATAATTTGACCTGGAAAACATTTGATCCATTACAACTTGTTCTTCATAAACACCTTTTGTTCTTTTCTAGGAATATTTAAGACTCTATAGCCTGATTTCACTTTCAACCATAGGAATTGCTATTTGAAACAAACAAATAAATAAAACTTGGTTCAGTTAACAGAGGAAAGAGATGTATCAATACTTGCTGTGTTAGCATTTTTATAACTCTTGATACCCCATTACCTATCTGTAGCATTTTGTGTCTTTTCCATTGAAAATGGTTTCCAACTCCTTTACCATTCCATCTCACTGTATCTATTTCATAGTGTTTCATGAAAGATTTTAAACACTTTAAGGCCACTAACTGCATAGTATTTTGTTTACAATGGTTTACAGAAAATAATTTTATTTTTAACTAAGAATACTTGTCAATCGGTTTCTTAATGGCTTGTTCTTCAAGCTAAAACCAAACCTCTGTTCTTAAGGTTTTCTAGATATTTTATTATAGATAGGGTTTCCTGTTAAAATGTTTTTATTACTAAAGAATTTATTTTAGTATTGAGCAAAACTTAGAACTTTTTTTTTCTTCAGAAGGTCAATGACTCATGTTAATACCTTTCCCACTTAATTTATCATGTACTAAATTATACTTTTTTTATTTGAATGTCTCTGAAAAATGCTCCAGTTTATAATTAATTTGTATCTGACTTATGATAAAATTATCCCATATTAATCATTGTGACTTTATCATAGGATGTAGTAATATATAAACTTTGAAGCTGTTATATAGCCATTGTGCTTGGGAAAGTTTTTAGGTGTTAATATTAATCTATGTATGTGTTAATTAATATATGTAGCCAGGTGTGGTTGCACATGGTTTTAGTCTTTAAATTGGAGAATTGGGGATGCAGAGGCAGCTGGGTCTCTGTGAGTTCAAGGTCATCCTGGTCCACACAGAGATTTCCAGGCCAGCCAAGTCACCATAGTCAGACCCTGACTTTAAAAATAAGAAGTTATATGTAGTAGGTATTATTATCATATTTACAGGTGCAGAGACTAAGGCAAATAGAGTTTAAGATATTGAGTGAGTGAAGAAACTCATGGTGTCATGGTCAGATGCAAACACAATTGTTTGACTTCAGCAACTAATGTACCCATAATGCTTTATTCCAGCTTCTTCATTTCCACTTCCTTTTGATGTCACCGAACTTCAATTAGAAGCCCTCAAAGATGAACCTTGTTTCCAATCCTATCAGAAGAAGATTTTGTTTTCTTTTTATGTATTGTTCTCTCATACAATACATCCCAGTTACAGCCTCCCTTCCTCCCCTCCTACCAGTTTCAGTCGAACCTCTGTTCTCCTCCAGATCCATTGCTTCTCCATATTCTTCAGAAAAGATCAGGCCTCCTAGTAATGTCCACCAAACTCGGCATAACAAGATGCAATAATGCTAGATGTAAACCTCATATCAAGGCTGGACAAGGCACCCCAGTAGGAAGAAAAAGTCCCCATGAGCAGGCAAAAGAGTCAGAAATAACCCAAACCTCATTGTTAGAGGTTCAACAACAACAACAACAACAACAACAAACAATCTAAACAACGCAGCATGTACACAGAGGACTGAGTACATGCCTAGGCAGGACCATGATTGTTGCTTCAGTCTCTGGGAACCCATATGAACCCTGCTTAGTTGATTCTGTGGTCCTTGTTCTCTGAGTGTCCCCAACCCCTCTGTGTCCTATAATCCATCCTCCCCATCTTCTGTGGAGTTTCCAGAACTCTGCCTAATGTTTGGCTGTGGGTCTCTGTATCTGTTCAATCAGCTGCTGGAGGAAACCTCTCTGATGACCACTGAGCAAGACACCAGTCTTAGGAGTATAGCAGAGTATCATGGTCAACTGATGACTGATCTAACCTGAGCCCCACACCAGGAAAGGGATTCCCCCATGCCTAAAATTGCCTAGATGGTCAGGTTTAGGGACCTAGGATAGAACCAAACATGAGGAAGACAGTTAATTTCAGTTCTATAGTTTTGCTGTTTTCTGCAGCAACTAGTTATGCATGTCCCTGTATACGTATATCTTTTCTAGATGTAGAAAGACTGCTGTTGCTTAGATTGCTGGATCAGAAACGAATGAGTTTGCATGGCCTGGGGAGAAAGTCATAGCTAGAACGAGAGGCATTTGCCACATGTCAAAGAGCTTATTTCTCTAATTTTTAAGATGTTTAGGAGCTAGCTGGAATTTGTATGTGCACCCCCATTTTTAAGATTCACAGATGCAACCTACTTAGGAGAGCCTATTAAGCACTAGGCTTAAGAGTTGGTCAGAACTCTAAAGTCAGGGGGTTTCTCCTTTGAAGTGATACCTGGGGGTTTGATCAGATACCTGGTATTACTGATGGATTCAGCTATATAGACCTTCTCTGCCCTTCCCCCCGGCTCCTGTCCTTAGTCTATTTGCATCACGGGGGGAGTGATAATGTGCTGGTGAAGTCTTCTAGTGATTCCAAGTGTCAGTGGGATAGGGAAGCAGGGAAGCTTGGTCCCTCCTTGGCTCTGTCTCTTCCTTATGAAATTTTTTAGAAATTCCTTTAAATCCCTTGATTGTAGGAAATAAAAAGAGATCACAAGTCAGTACAGAGTATTTCAGTGGAGTAAAAAGGACCTCATTTTGGCTTTCCTTCTGCCTATGAACGTAGTTAGTATGAAGTAAGGGTCACTAATGCTTTAGTACCGTTTTCATTAGTACTGGGCAAAGACAGGAAGCAGAATCAGAAGAATGTCCTGACGTTCCTACTCTTAGATGTTTGCATTTTACTTGGTTAAAAACACAGATATCTGAGTTTTGGTAGCAAAACTCAGATGATCATTTGCTAGCCCTGAATAATACTTCTCTTGGAAGATAAACTGACCTAGGAAGCTGGGAAGCAATGGGGAAGACAACACACTAAGCTTGCCATCCAGGTCATAGTTCTTTCTGTCACTACTCTGGCATCTTGGCTCTTTGACTGATTCCAGTAGATGAGCTTTCACATATTTCTGAGTAGTGCAGCTTTTCTTGGGAGAGACTTTTGGCTCAGAACTCTCTTGAGTGACAGCAGAACATGACCCGTGGTGGGATTCTGCAGCAAACAGAGTCTCCAACTCTAGACTTAGTCATTCCCTTTGCTCTGTGATTTGTTGCCGGTTTTGTGAGTTCATCACACCAGGAGTCAGGAACTCTGAACCACGAGGGCAATTTAAAGACCTTGGATAGAAGGAAGGTTTACAATTCAACTCAGGGGACAACAAAGCCCCCTGAACATACAGATGATGGTTGTCTCTGGGAGAGAGAACATTCAGAGAAGAGTGAATGTGCACATGGCTACACGAGTTATTCATAGGGTGTTTTTGAATTGCTAAAAGGAAGTGTAATGTATTTATACAATTTATAAAGATGTAACTGATTCTGGAGCTTTGCTCTTTACAGAGGACATATTTCATGTTATTGTAAGCACTGAAGAAAATTAAATCAATAAATCCACAGCCTGTAATTTGAGATCCTCAATTTGAAGAAAAATTCATTGTCAGGGAGGAAGGAGAAAAAAATTCTTTTCATGGAAGAAGAATTGTAAACAGCCTGTCTTGACCAGACTGTCCTGTGCACCCAGGTGACAGTAAGAATTACCTTATTCAGGAAGATCATCAAAGGGTTATCCAGACACCTCCCTAGGAGCCAAGACCAGCTGCCTACCCTTTAGAATGGTAGAGTAGAAAGCTATGCAAATGAAGTTGGCTCTCTCCCTGTAGAACTTCCCAGAGAAGTCTGGGCTGGTTGGCAGTCAGGCTAAGTGTCAGAAAGCAGAATGGATTTCCCCTCTCAGTGGCACTGATGCGTTGTGACCACTGGCAAGCCAATTAACCTCCACAAGTGTCACCTCTCTGTGTGTAAAAGGTTAATAGTGCAGCTTGTTTGCAAAGTGCCCGGAGCCCTGTGTGAAGGGCACTACTCGCATACCCAGCATGGCTGCTTGACTGGAGGGCCTTGCATTTCTTAATTATATATCCGGTTGGATAGGTTATGGATTCTGTTGTGACTAGCTATGGCCCCTTCTCCCTGGTTACAAATAAAAAGACTTAATAGGTGATCTCACTCTATTACTGTCTTTTCCAGCTCCCCAGAGGGTTACAGGAATGGCAGAGGTTACAGATTAATAATGCAATCTTCAGCGAACAACAACAAAAACAAAAATTCATGTGTATCTCAACTTCATAATGGCTGCGGATGGCAATTTATTAGGCCAAGTATTTCATCAGATGCCAAGCAGATAATACTGGCACACACTCATGAAATTATGAGGGATTTTTTTTTCTTGGCTCCTAGTAGTTTTTCTTCCTTCATATCAATATAAAGTGTTAAGAACCATTTTGCTAAGGTGTATTTCAGGTGCATTTATGAGTCTTGGAAAAGTAGTACTGTGGAGTGTCAGAAAGTGACATATTTGTGTGTATCTAACTTTTGACATGAAGCTTGCTATTTTATTGAATTGGGGCCACATGGGAGGAATGCCAGTCCTAGTTCAGTGCGGCATACACATATCTTGTGCTTCTTTGCAGATTTGCGGAAAAACTTTGAACAAGATCCACAAGGCAGGGAGGTTCCTATTGAAGGCATGATTGTGCTGCATTGCCGCCCACCAGAGGGAGTGCCCGCAGCAGAGGTAAGAAAGACTCCACTGTCCCAATCCAGGCCTGTCCTTAGTGAGACAAAAGCCCCACGTGGTAAAAGGGGAGAAAGAGCATAGCCTGGCATTCTTGTTGTCTGGTTCCCCTTGCAAGGCATGATGAAGAAATCACGAAGAGAAAAGCTGGAGATGAAACCCGCCTCTTGTCAGCATTCCGATTCTCACAGATTTGCTAGGGAGTCTGGGATGGACCATCCTTAACTCTGAGGATGGATGCTGATGTCATGTAGGCATCATCTGCCCTATGTACTGTCAGGTCCCCCAGTTTTGGATAAGTGGCTGTGGGTCACCTCTGAGCATTGACAAGCATGGAACTAAGCCTGCAGAGGGGACGGTTGACCTCTGGTCATCCTTCACCTGCTCATAGACCAAGTGCCTTCTGAATGTTTTGTATGCTACCATCTCAGTGCTGACACCAGGACTATGGCATGCGCTGAAGCTACTTTGTGACATCTAGAATCCAGAGTTACCATAGTTTTGGACTTCAGATATGTATATTCCTAGAACCCCCGGATTACACTGTAAAACTTTAAATGGGACTAGTAGTGCCCTGTGGTCACATAGGAGGCTTTCTGAATCCTTGACCTATGCATTAAACATAGTCTGATTGACTAATGATATAATGACTGGGAACAAAGCTAACGAGAGAATGCAGGCTATAGTTTAGGACTATAAAAAATAAATCTATAACCTTATCCCTTTCTCAGAGGTAACTGTTTCAGCCATGGCTTTTCTCTATCAAGCTAGAAAACTATAGGTCCTTCAGTCAGAAGTAGAAAGACTCAAAGGAAGAAAACAGAAACAAAAAAAATATAAATCTAAAATCTTTGTCACCTGTGTTTGCTAAAACATCTGTATGATTTGTAGTATGAAAGAACAAAGGAAGAAAAGGGAATGATACACCCCCTACACACACACACACACACACACACACACACACACACATATATATATATACATGCGCACACATACACACACACATATATGTATATGTGTATATACATATACACACAGCTCACACATGCACACACACATGCACATGTGTCCACATACAAAAACATATATATATGAACACACTCATACATACACCAACACATATGCACATATATACACATACATAAACACAGCACATTCACGTGTGTGCATGTGCACACACACAAACACACACACACGCACACACACACACACACACACACACACACGAGATTTGCATATTTAGGCAGAAATCATGCTGGGTGGATGCTACTCAGGCTCAGATGGTTCCCAGAAATGAAATAAGCAGACTTGAAAATTGAAGTGAGCACACCATGCATGATATGAAATAATTAGCAATGAAAATGCTTATTTTTAAATTTGTATTTAATGTAGAACAAAAAGATATTAATCTTCTGCCAACTTTCTGAAAGCATGCATCCTGTCCCCTAAAGCAGAGCACTCCATTCATGAGAGACTATGTCATCTTACTTAGAACCCCCTGTGTTCTCAGGGCTTGGCCTGGCATATCATCATTCTCTGCAGCCCCCTTGCCCACCTTTGTAAGTCCTGCTTTACAAATAGCCCAGCAGAGACACCTGCAGCCTCTGCAGATCCTCCCCACAGGTGGGAAGGAGGCTAGTGCCCTCTCTTAGCATCTGCCTGCAGGATGTAGTACATGACAGGCTATATTGAGAAGTTCAGGAGTCGATTTTTACAGCTAGGGGAAAGCCTAATTATTTTGCTGGTACAGCCTTGGCCTTTGAGAAGCAGGAAACCCGATGTTCAGATCGCATATGGTCTCTCTTTCAAATCTTCTAGAGATCTCTGAAGTGCTTGTGGGAAATGGGTACTGTCTGGGCTGGGCTTTCTGTTATCACTTCTCCAATTCTGTACCTACTGCATTACAGCCACACCTCCTTCCTCCCACTCTCCCAGGTGAGAGAAAGAGTCACACTTCAGCCTCAGGTACTTTGCACATGCCGAATTCAGCAGCAGCCACCTCTACTGTTTTTCTATTAGGACTTATTCATTTTATCACCTGCTTGCTGAAACTCACTGTGGACACTTTGGAATATGTTGTCCCGACACTTACACTTCTTAGCATGCTTTTAGCCCCTTCTGTTTCTCTTGTCACTCACCTTGTATTGGCCTTGCTTGTTTCCTCTTGTCCTATTGGACTTCAGTTTGTGTAAGGAGAGCTTTTGTGCATGATACCCATCTCCGTATCACCCAAAAGTGAAATGGTACTCTCGTGACTGTTATCAAAAGGAAGCAAGGTAAGAATGGTAGCAAAGATAGAGAAAGAAGATTCCTTGCATACTGGAGGTAGGGAGGGAAATTTAGTCTAGCTACTAGGGAAACACTAACGAGGTTGCTCCAAAACAAAATATAGGATGACTTTGTGACCCAGAATCCCACTACGGGGCATACACCCTCTTACAAGGCACCTGCACCTCTTCATTTACTGAATTCCTCGATAGTTGCCAGTGTTTGTAATCAGCCTGTGTATGTCAGTAGAGGAATAGAGAAAGGTATGGTTTATGTAATGTAACATCAGTTTTAGTTAGCCTTTAGAAAAGATGCCTTTACATTTCTAACAATGCATGTGAGCCTCCATAGCATCATGTCACATGAAATTAGCAAGGAATAGGATGACTAGCTACCATATGATCTTAATTTCCTATACAGATTGAGAATGTCAACTCACTAAACAGTAGTGACTATCAAGAATTTGTGGAATGGCCAAAGGATACAGGATCTCATGAGAGGAATAGATTCAGGAAATCAGTTATGCAACATGGCTTCTGCAGTTAATATCAATAATTGTGTTCTTATAAGTTGGTATACTAGACCTTAATTATTCTCATAAGAACATGATAAATATGTAAGTTAGTGGATATATTAGCTTGGTTTAGCCATTCTGTACATGCATGCGAACATACCCCCCCACACACACACACATACGCACACAGTGCTGATTTGTCTTATATCAGTTTGTCACACCAACTAAAGTTATCAGAAAAGAGGGAACTTCAGTTGAGAAAATACCTCCATAAGATATGTTTGTAGGGAATTTTTTTAAATTAGTCATTCATATGGGAGGGCCCGGTCCATGGTGGGTGGTACCTTCCCTTGGCTAGTGATACTGAATTCTTAAAGAATCCAGACTGAGCAAGGCATGAGAAGCAAGTCAGTAAACAGCACCCTCCATAGCCTCTGCATCAGCTCCTGCCTCCAAGTTCCTACCCTGCTTGAGATCCTGTCCTGACTTCCTTCAATGATGAACAGTATTACAGAAGTGTAAGCCAAATAAACCCTTTCCCCTGACAACTTGCATTTTGGTCATGGTGCTTCACTATAATAGAAATCTAAACTAAGATACACAGCACACACACACACACACACACACACACACACACACACACACACACAGAGTTTATTTGTCAAGGAAGAAGTTAATCTGTAAAAGCCCAAAAGCTCTTCTCATGACAAGATGTTCAATATTTACTGAATATGAGTGAACATAACTCTGCCTCTGAGTATTGGAGGGTCTGTCAGACTTGTGGGAGAAATTCTATAAGACTAGTGAGTAGATTTGCTATTTGTTTCCTTTCAGTACTAGGTACTAACAAATGACTGGAACATTCCCCATCTATATTTTGAAGGTGTAGATTAAATGAGGAAACAATAAAGGGATCATAAAGTATATAATCAGATAAGGTAACAAACAGCACAAAGCAAAGTAGAACAGGCTGTGGGTGTGCACGCACGCACGCCTCCTCACACATCACATTCCTAGACAGTGCAGGCTCTAGTGCTGTGCGGGCTTATTGGAGGATTCTGGCGCAGCAAGCTGGTTTCTAGGAGCAAGCAGCTTTCCAGCCTGGTCATATGCTTAAAAATATGAGACTTGCCTTGATATGCCAAGGGATAGCCTTCCAGCCTCCTTACCTCACCTTCTCTCCATTGACTCATTTGCGTCTGATGGTGTGTTTCAGCTGTAACCCAAATGAGCAGAGCAGGGCTGTTCAGCGTCAGTGAAAATAGATATTTGGTAGAGTTAAGAAAGAAGGATAAATGTGTAGCTTGTTGAATGGTATGTGCCTTCTTGTCCATTTGAAAATGGACCTTCCCACCTTTCACGGTCACTGTTTCAGGATATAAAAAAGGGGGAGGCGTTTCTTTCCTTAATTCATTTGCCAAAATTCCTGTCACAAAGAACCACAACATAGAAAGCATAAAATGACAAATATTTTTTTTTCGTCCATAGTTCTAGGGATAGGAGTTGGAGCTCCATGTGTTGGCAAGACACTTGTTCTAGGCTTGTCTTCCACCTCCTGATGTTTGCAAACAGTCCCTGTTTTTTTGTTTGTTTTTGTTTTTGTTGTTGTTATTCATTTTTGTTCTGTTTGTTTGTTGTTGTTATTTTGTTTTGTTCTTTTTGTTGTTTTGTTTTTTTGGCCTGTAAACACATCACTTTAATCCCTGCCTCTGCTTACACGTGACCTCCTTTCTGGATTAATGGGGATCTAAGTACTCCTGTGTCTATAAAAGCACCACCCAGGGGATTGTGTTCTATCCCAAGCCATTATAGCCTTACATTAAATTCATGGATCACAAACATTTGTGAAGACTCAGCTTCCAAATAAAGAGAGGAATGGGATCTTCCTTCAGCCCAGTACACTCCTCATTTTCTGTTTGCATGCTCTATGGTTTATAAAGTATATTTCAGAGGTAAGCCAGCTATAGATCTGTTTCAAGAAGCAGTTGGAACTGGATGTTGCTTACACATAGATTGTAGGCTGAGAGGGGCTAGACCTTGGTTTGTATTGGTGGTGGCTATGGGGAAAGTTTTATTTCATTGTGCGTAAGTGAACTGCTGCATGGTCCAGGCCATTATTTCTAGCATTACCTTGATGCAGGGAGGTATTCTACTCAACTTGTCATGGAATGCCCATTGAACTACAGGATTCTGAGCACAAGAACACATGGTTCTTTGACTTTGACTAGTAGCACAGACAAAAGTTATTGTCTTATATGTCTCTATGGTTCCTGGAAAAGAAGGGAGAATGGCAAAAGAAAGACTAGAAAAGGAGAAGGACAAGTGAAAATGTCTATATATCTGTCTTGCTGCGGTCTTTTGGGAAGAACATCTCTATCACTGTCTGTTGTGTGGTCCTCAGATTGGAGAGTGTACTTATTGACTATGTCATGAAGGCGTGGTCCTATGGTGGCTAACTCTACATTATGGCAGTAGCTGTGTACTGTATTTGGAAATTGGTTAGTCACATGATTGTCATTGTGAAACATTGTCATAGTTTTTGACTCTGTCAGTGTTCCCATTGCTGTGAAGAGACATCATAACCATGACTGCTAACAAAAGAAAAATATTTAATTGTGGTTTCTGTAGCTTCACAGCTTTAAGTTCATTGTCATGGTGTTGGGGAACATGGCAGCATACAGACAGACATGGTGCTAGAGAAGTAGCTGAGAGCTGTAAGTCCACATGCAGCAGAGAGAGACTCTGAGCTTGGAATGGGCTTTTAAAAACCTCAAACCCTACCCCTGTGACACACTTCCTGCAACAAGGCCACACCTCCTAATCCTTTTAAATATTACTGCTCCCTGGTGACCAAGTATTCAAATCTGTGAGCCTATGGGAGCCATTATTAATCAAACCACCACAATATCTACCCACAGCAGGGTATATTCTACCCTGTACCACCACTTGGTTCCAGTCCTGACCCTGCTGAAGTACATGTCATGTCTTTAATGAAGGGAACTATGGTGTCAGGGACACTGGTATACATCACATAGATTTTTACCACAGCAGACTGGGCAGTCTCCCACCGGATGTACTCCAAGTCACTTTCAGGGTGTGACTATGTCTTGTTTGCAGAAGACATATAATTAATACAATGACCTTTCTCTGTAAGATAGTCTTGGCAATCAACACATTTGATGAAAATATGTGACATGCATAAGAATAAAACCACCATTTATAGGGTACCTACTTGTACCAAACAATATGTTTAAACCTCAGAAAAGATTATGAATTACTAGAAGAGTATAGGATTTTCAGAACTGTCTTACCATAACTGAGTCAGATCTTTCAGATTACTAGTCAAGACTTGACACTAACTTGAAACTTCATAGCTGAGCTGTCCTTTCTGTAGTTGTATTTGCTTATTTTTCTATTTTTCTGGGGTTTGTTTTGTTCGTTTGTTTTGTTTTGTTTTCTGTGTGTGTGTGTAAGTGTGTGTGTGTGTGTTTGTGTGCGTGTGTGTGTGCATTTGTGTGCATGCGTGTGTGTGTGTGTGTGTGTGTGTGTGTGTGTGTGTGTGTGTAAGTGTGTGTGTGTTAAGGCCATGTAGTTAGGAGGTTCCCTAAGCCTTTCTCAGTCTTGAATCCTGGGTCAGTGAGGCAGATCTGCCTGCTCTGTTCTTGGAGATTCTACCCATAACCCTACATCTGCTGTGCGTGCTGTGCTATGCATGCTGTGAGTCTCTGAAACAAGGCAGTAAAACAAGTGAAACGGAGAGATGGAGGCTTTGGAGCTGAGGCCCCTGCAGGGAGCTTTCTTCTGGGTAAGGAGACTGGGAGATGCTCTCATAGGCTGAAGAAAGGAATTGAATAGCCATGGTTAACTTGAATAGGCTTTGAATGAGAAGAAAAAGAATGGGTCCAGTAACTTCTGTACTCATTGCTGTTTATTTATTTTTTCTCTGTTTAGTCTTATTCTTGACAGAAGGAGTTGTCAGAAAGGACTCAAGTTTGATCTAAGGGACACAGTTTGACCTTTGGATTAGAGAGTTATTGCCTTAGTGCTCATAGATGACCTATGGAAATGTTTAGACAGACCAAAGACTCTCAGCATGGTAAGGCAATGGAGACATCATGGCCCTTGGCATCCGATGCTTATTCAATTCTCCCATGCTGACCAACTGCTATGGCAGATTACCACTCACCCTCAACCTCAGTTCCTTACTGGAAAATGGAAACAATATTTCTTTGTAGAGTTTCTAGGTGTGTGTGGGGCGGGGGGGAGGGGGGGGTCAAAGAAGAAAAAAGTATAAAATATTTAGTGCAGTTTCTAATAGTAATTATTAATGACAGATATTATTGACTCTTATGGTTCTTCCTTTTTATTTTTATTTTATTACTGATTCATTTTGTATGTTCATGTGCTTATGCAGATGTCTATTTGTGTGTGCATGTGGAGGCCAGGAGTCAACCTTGGGCTGTTGTCCCTCAGGTACAGTCCAGCCTATTTTTGAACTAGTGTTTGTTATTGGCTTGGTGCTGGCCTTAGTAGGCTGGATGGCCAGCAAGCAACATAGATCTGCCTGTCTCTACCTCTGTAAGCTCTGCAATTACAAGTAAGTGATCCATCACACCCCGGTCTCTTCCCTGCCCCCACTGGGTTATGTGGATCAAACTCAGGTCCTTATAATTCCATGGCAAGTACTTTCCCTAGCAATCTATCTCTCCATCCTCCTTCATTGCTTTTAAAAAATTAATGAATCTTCACATCTCAGAAAGAGAAGTAGAGGCTTGCTGTAGTCAGGGAGCTAGATTAAAGCTGCAGTTTCCGGGAGTACACTGTTCAAAGTATCAAACATGAGGGACACTTGGCATTTCTCAATGGAAGAACACTTTGCAAGGCTTCTAACTTCCTTCTCTTTTTATGTTGCCTATGGAAGAATTAAATGTCTTCTGATGAAGGCCACCTTGTTTCCTGCCAGTCCCCCTGTGATGTATTAGGGATGGCATTGTCAGTAAAGCATCTTTCAAAGATTGCTTACTTACTGTAAAGTTGCATGTTAGCACCTGACTTCCTTTGATCTGACTTGAATAAAATTATCACACTGACCATGCATAGTTCTTACTAAATACCTGAGAAGTGATAACTGGAGCCTTCCCAGATTTCAAGATCTCGTCCTAATTGCTGGATATATTTGAACATTCATATCACTACAATTACTCTTAACCTTAACCTTGGGACAGTTGTAACTAAAGATAGCAACTTTAGTGTTGGATGCTTGTTGTCTTGCTAAAAACCAATTTGCTCTTTTCAAAACAATTCATTATCCCACACTGCACTTTTTTATACTGCCCAATTAAATGAAAAATCTATCTTTCATAAAAGTTAGAAATTATGTCCAATGAAAATCCGACATTTTAATGGTTTTCTACAGATTAAAATTGTAGAGTTCTCAATAAACCCTGATTTACTGATGCTGGCTATAAAATGGTTATTGCTGTTAATAAAGCCTATAAATCTTAACAGGTTATATTTGCCTTGGACAATAAAACTTGCCATAAAGGCTTAGTGTCTAGGGCTAATTCTGCTCACATCAAGGTAAACAGCCTGCTCAAAATAATTCAATGTCTTTGAGAATTAAGGCCTTAAAGCTAAGCAACAGATAGATTCTAGCCCTGGGCCTTTACCTGCCAGGAACTATTTTTGTTTTTTAATCTCACCAGGAGTCAAAAATGATATTGGAATTAGAAAACTCAAGGTCGAGGGCCTTGCTGAGGCTTTGACATCATTGCAGCCTTGAAGAGGAGTGTATCTTCTTTGGGCCCAGCACAATGCTGGGTCAGCCATTAACTGATCGCCATGAACATAATGAACCACTTCTGCTTGATAAAGTCCTCTTGAGCTGTGCAGGTGTTAGAATCCAGATTAAGGGCTGATGAGGTAAAAAGAGGTTAAAGAAAGGAAATTGTTTTCTAACTGTCTTCCTAGGAATCAAGGGTGGCTTATGAAGTCTTGCTAAGCACCATCTCCTTGGCTATTTGCCAAGTTTGGGTAGTGTTTGGGAATTTCATTTTAAGTTGCCTTTACCTCAGATAAAACTCAAGGAAGTGGCTCTTGTAATCACTTTGGTAGTAGCTCTCAACCTGGTATACTATAGGGGATAAGAAGAAGTGCCAAGTGTATAGACTTCCTCAGATTTTCATGCAGCTAGAGAAATGCATCTCTTCCAAATCTCCTGGTTGTGATATGTGCCGTGCATTCAAACTGCTTGGTGTTGCTAATTGTAACTATTCCATGATATGATTGCTTATTGCCTCTGTCTGTGTAGCAACCTAGCCTGGCTCTTTACCACTCATGAAGGTCCTGGGCAGGCCTAATATTCTTAAGTGAAGTCCTTTCCAGAAAAGAGTTGACAAGCAGAAAAAAGAACCTGATTGTGTCACCATGTGTGCCAGCCAGTATTATTTTCAGGATGCTATCAAAAAGAGGACTTTGGACAAACATAAGTATCTGGGATCAAAGGCTAATTGTTGCATAATGTTTTATAAAGTTAGAGACTTAGGTACTGCAAACTCCTAGTGCCCCTTTCCTTAATTCTCATTATTTCTGATGCATAACTGTGAAGATCTGTGCATTATCTGTGGCTTCCCATAGTCTTGACAATTCTACTCAGATTGGCACCCAGCCATTCACAAGTAAGGAGCGTCTTGCTCTACTCTGGTGAGAACATTCTGAATGAAAGATTCCTTTGTTACTAATTTGCTCACCAGCATAAAAACCCAAAAGAGAACCTATGATATTGGACTGTTTAAGACAAGAGTCAACAGACTATTGTGTTTAACGTCTATCAAACAGACTATGAAATGAGGATTTTATTTTAAAAAGAAGACTCTTAATAATTGACTAGAGAAATGTGAAGTGAGGTGCCCACATTCTGAAGCAGTGAGCTTCAGGTATAAATAATCAATCTAATTTGGTGCAGCCAAAGCACAAGGAATGTCTTAATAGTCCAGATAAACTTTGCTTTGAGGAGACTGACAATGAGGACCTTTGCAGAAAATGGAATTTGATTAGGATTATATAATATTGGAATAGAAACCTAGTAGACTTTAAAGGAGAGAGTATGTTGAATTGGTTAAATACTGGTAATTAAGTGAGAAGAAATTAGTCCTTTGAAAACATTCCTGAAGGAAAAAAAAAAACATGAGGTTTATATAAGTTGTTTAAAAAGGGAATGTCTGCAGTCCAGATACCCTCATGCAAATCTTGGTGCTGCACTGGCTTCTGCATCCTGACTTGTGAAGCTTTCTTCCTGTGCTGGAGAAAACAGCAGGCACCTGAACCTTGCTGGTTTGCAGCTACTTTCCTTTTCCTTCTTGCTAGATTCCTGGGGGAGGGGAACTTAAACACAGGCCTGAGAGTGGCCATTGTCATAGGCAAGGAGTGAAGCCAAAGATTGACACCTTGCCTGGCATCTCTCGCCTTGAGTTTTGCCAATGCCATAGTCAGATCTACGCAAGGGCCTTCTTTGTTCCCACTGTGCTTTGTTCTCTCTAACTAGTTGCTGTCCCTATGCTCTGCGTTGTGTCCTATTTCTTCCCTCGTCATCTTGTCCATCTCTGATTTACATAGTCTCCCATGGGTCCTTACCTACCAGGCTCTTGGATCTTCTCTGCTCAGCCCGGTCAGCACTGAGTGGGTCATTCTGGTACAGAAACATGACATAAAAGCAGAAAGGATTTGTCTTGACTTTGGCTCCTAGATACAGAAGCTGCTGTCAGCTATCTGCTGGCTTCCTAGATGTGATGCTGCAGTGAAGTAGGGCAGCATGGCGACTGGAATGTGTGGTAGAAGAGGCTGCTCACTGGTGGTAGCTGAGAAGCAGAGACTTGGAGGACAACTTCAGAGGCATGCTTCCTCCAGTCAGATGCCAGCTTGATGAACTTCCATAGCCTCATGAGAGTCTCCTCAGTGCTTAATCAGGCAATGTGTTAATCCATCTATTAGAGCAATATGTTTCAATACAATTACTTTCCCAGAGCCTCACTTCTAAATATTCTGTCAATCAAGCCTTCACCACACCATCCTTTGGAGGATAGTTTCAATCCATATAACAGCCTGATTGATCTTTCATAGAAATATGTAATTTAACTGGTATGACTCTCTCAAGTGTTTTCTTCTTTCTTCTGTATGTTTTTATAACATATTGATTTGAATACTTTTTCATTATATTTTTAACCATTGTATTTAATTTGTCATCCCTATGTGTCATAGTTCTTCAAAGTAATATCCCATGGGGACAGGAAGTAAAAATCACTGTTCAATAGCCCCTACCCACCTACTCAGTAGATAATATAAATGTGGCCAAGCAAATGAATTACTGCCAACTTGTACATTTAATAATAAACTTTTAGATTTGAGTAGAACTTTACAGTTTATATTTTAGTTATATCAAGTTCATCTAAGCATATGTGTGTATTTGTGTATATGTGTGTGTGTATATGTGTGTTTGTTTGTATGTATTGGTGTCTCTGCCTTATGAAATAATGAACTTAGTTTGGACAGAAGGAGATACCTTTATCCAGAATGGGTAAAACAAGAAGAATTTCATATTTCAAATGTTTGGGTTTGTTAATATTTGTTATATTATTATTATCATTATCAACATCATCATTATTGTTTTTATTGAATATATTTAATGATATTTCATGGAGATGGGAGCCAACTTAAATATAAATATAATGTATGTTTTATATTTATCTTGTATAGCCTAAGATAACTTTGTATATTCTCTTTAATAATTTTGTACAAATTTTTGCTTGTCATGTCGGTGTTCAAAATGTCCTCTATTTGGGTGTCTGAAAGAGCCCAGTGGTAGAACAGTTTCATAGCATGTGTGGCCCTAGGTTGAATCCCCAGTCCACAAAAATGGTTTATATTTCGGTGAATTTGAATTTTAGATTTGGAGATTATGGCTGTTCTCTGTGTATACTCACTGGAAAACTACAATGCAGCTTACCTGTATTTCATGTGTCCGATAATCTTCCCAACAGCTCTCTGAGGGAGGGATGGCAGTTTTATAGATAAGGGAACTTACAAGCTTACAAGGTATTAGGCAGTTATTCAAGCACATGGTTACTGAGTGAGCCACTATGGGACAGTCTTAACTTCAGAGCCTTTAAATAAAAGAGCCTCATTGTTGGTCATACCTTCTATCCTAAACATAAACTAGGTAGACAGTTTGCCCGTCCTTGCTTGGCTTAAAATCTTATGTCATAGGTAACATATATATGGACATACATATATATGTGTGTATATATATATATATGGATACCTGAAGGCATGTGGTTCCAAAACCTGTATACATTTTATTTTACTGTATATACATAAATAAGAGAAATTTCTACAAAGTAAGAGAGTAACAAAAACAACCAATAAGAAACTAGGACAATTTTAATATACACATCTGGCCTTGTTTTTTTTTTTTTTGTTTTTTTTCCTCAGAAAAAAATCCCACTTATTTGACAATAGATTTAAGTGACCTCATCATGCATTCATTTCCTTTTCCTATTTAGTTGTGAACTTCTAAATTTTCACTTGTACCTTGTTGCTTTTCTTTAGCACATTCAAATTGTCAGCATCACTAACCTTGTACTTTGGAACTGTTATTATGTAAAATGATGCTTAACTGTTAGCTCCACACTTCTTTGATGGTTGACTGGATAAATGAGATGACGACCGAATGACAAGTGAACAGATTGCATTTTCAGCATGAATTTCCTGGATACAGTGGGTTTACTTAATAGACAGGACACAGTGGAACACCACACTATCACCAGTCAGTTTAAAACAGGGAAAACTTTTTCCTGAAATTGTCCATTTAATGTTTTTCTACCACATTTGAACTTGAGTAACTAAATCCAAGTCCAGAGGAGGATTATTATATATGAATGTGTATGCACGTGTAGACCAACTGCATTTCCTCCTCTTACACTGTAGTGCAGCTCAGGAATAGAGCTTGCCTACTATGCATGTAGACTCTTCATTTGATCCCTAATCCACAAAAGAATAATACTTCTATTCTATTGCTTATAATCATGATTCAAGGTCTAAGACCAGTGGCAATTATTTCTGCACTTTGATGGCACAGGACTGTGGGCTGCACCAGGATTGTAGGGATGTCTGGACAGGGTTACTTAGTGTCAAGGAGGGGCATGGAGCTGGCTTTAACAGCAATCCAGACAGCCCACAAACAACCAATCACTACAGTATTCTTTAAAGCCACGTAGAAGGAAAGCAAATGTCTGTTTGCTCGATTAGTGTAAGGAAGGTGGAGAACAATTTCTCCATCCTAGGTCTTCTTACACAGTTTAGCAGCAATAAACAGTCCTTAAATCTTGAATTATGCAGAAGTCAGAGCGGCCCAGGAGGCCTCCACACAGACAGCTCCAGATCTGTAACTCAGCTGTAATGTTCCATGAGTGTGAATCAGGAGCTGCCTGCCTACTGTTCCTGCTGAGACAGCATAGGTTTTTAGGTTTCTAGGCAGCACAGTCGACACCACCCTGATCCCCTCTGCAAATGCAGAGTGCCTGTGTTTTTTTTCAGCTCATTAAATTGGAAAGAAGCAACCACAACCACACACACTGTCAGCAGCTTCTCCTGGCAGATCTCTGCCATGGTGTCCTCTGGTCCACATCGCTCTCTATGGTCTGATTTGGAAGACTTGATACCTGCAGCTACTGCTCTTTTTTTTTTTTTTTTTTTTTTTTTGAACTTTTAGTTAATTGTGGGTGATGATAATGCCAGCCCTGTGGACATTTTTTACATAACTGCCAGTAGAATAGAGTGTGCCCATTTCTCCTCCATGGGTGGTTTAGACACCTGCAGAATAAGTACCTGCCTACAGGTGTGATAGAGATGCATCCAGCTGATCTTATTACAGGTTGGCTATAATTCTAGAGCCTGCTGCTGAAGTGACCCTAGGTGGACTTTCATTATACCACAAGCTCTCGTTTTTGTTGTTGTTGTTGGTGGTTTTTTTTTTTTCTCTATAAAATCTTAAGGAGCCATTGTGATCTTCCCTGGGAGCCACATAGATCCAGCTGCATAGTAAGCACATCAAGTGAGAAAGTGACTCACTTCAAGTCCCTATGCTTTGCTTTGTACAAATTGCGGTGGCTTCCATCCCCACCGATTACAGGCAAACCATCTCAGCCTAGCAGCTGCACAGCTCACTTCACATGAAGCTCAGACTCACTTGGCTCTATCTGTTAACTTTCCAAGAAAAACCATCCAACACTCAAAAGCCGAACAGCTGATAATCCCCTGCTGTGGTGAATTTTGATTTAAATATAACTCTCTCTCTCTCTCTCTCTCTTGGCTCTGGCTTAACTGAATTGGAACTGTTCTTTTCATTGTTGATTCAGTATTGGCTTGAAGATCTGGCTGTCTATTCCCCCTAACAGATTCTCTATGGACGTATTTATTAGTTGTATGCAGTATTTCTGAGGCTTTATGGACTGCCTACAGTGACCTTTGATGGTCACAGTGATAGATTAAAGCTCCATTTCTGCCCACAGGATGTTGAGCTGATTGTTAGCTTTTTGGCTCAACTGGTTCACTTTAAGATCACACCCTAGAGGCAGTCATGGTGGGTACTGCATGGGAAGAAGAACCCCTCCACATTCTACCATCACTAGCGGATATGGCATTGTGCTTTGAGAATTATATATTGAACTCGGTAGCTAGACTAGTCCTGTTTTCAATATTGTCATGTCTGTGCTACTTGGAATGCCTTAGTTACAGTATCTGCATATATTTCAAAGGAACACAGTGTGCCATAGTAATGAGTTATTAAACCTTTGTGTAGAAAAATGTTTGTCTCCCTTTAGAACTCACATTCTCATGAACTTGGCTCAAGAATAGGAATCATGAAATGGTGCTGAAGGCAAGTGTTAGGGATAAGAGGTAAAGAAGGGCATTATCATTTCCAGTATGGAGAACAGGCTTCAGTATAGACATAGATGCTGACGATGGCTAAACTTGCTTATGTAATATGTTCATTGGTTCTGTGTTCTTCCAAAGTGATGCAGTCCTCACTAATGATGGTTGTCGTTGCTCACAATAGTTGGAGGACTCCATGCCAGGCTTTCTACTAGGCACTTACTGTGGGAAGTTCTATTTAGGACTTTCATCCAACCTACTTTTTTGTCTTATAGATACAGTAATTGAGACCAGCATAAGTAACTTTGAAGAGGCCCTGCAGATTGTAGAATCTCTGTTTTATTCCCTTCAAATTTAGCTTTTGGCACAATCCTGTACTGTCAATTGTCACTTCCTCTATGCCTGGAAGTGTCCAAATAAGGGAAGAGATCCTGGGGGTACATGCATGCCACCAATGGATTCTCAGTACCATACAGCACAACATTCCTCCTGGATGTTGATCTGTTTTCCATTGGCACGATATCTTAGATTAGTGACTATCCCTAGTCAGTTATGTGATTGGTTCCTAAATCACATAACCACAGATTTCAATTTATTTAATAAATGAATTCTTTGCCTCAAAGTATTTGGCAATGACTGGGATACTTCCTCTGTTCTTAATCAGTTCAAGTATCAAACAAATGACATAAATATGTCAATAAAAATCTAATAGGAGGCTGGAGAAATGGCTCAGTGATTAAAGGGTCTAGCATCCAAGACAGTTCACAAATACCCATAAATCCAGCTCTAGAGGATCTGACTCCTTCCTTTGGCCTGTGAAGGCATGGATGAACATGCACACACCCTCACATAGACACAAAGACATACACATAACTCAAAATAAAATCTTAAAAGAAGAATCTAACAGTTTAAATGTTAACTGTTAAGGTAGTAACAGCAAAATTGAAGGGATATGTCTATTTCTACTTACCAAAACTGGCCTGAATAGCACTCTCATGCATGTTTTGGAAAATTGATTATAAGCCCATTGTGTGGCAGGGTTGAATGAGAGACAAAATCACATGAGTGTGAAATGTCACAATTGGTCAGGAAGCACAATCTTCGTGTTAGCTTCATTTTAAGAAAGCCTTAAAAGCTACCCCAGTGTCAATGTTAGGGAGTAGACAAGGGGCACACTCAGCAACTCTGTTGTGCTGAAAGCTCCGACTGACCTCTCCCAGGTAATGAAGAGACATTGAGAGGGAGAGATCTGCATCAGAGAGGTGACTACCAGATGTACTTGTTGGTCCATGAGTCTGCTTAAAAAGACCATACTGTTCCTCACTCCAAGAGCCTGGAGCTGGACTAAGTGGCAAGCTGGTAAGATTTAAGTTGGTATAGAGGTCTTAATGCCATTGTTGGAAGTAAGATTAAAAATTTTTGTTTTTAAATAATTTCAAATTTGCATTAAATGTTCAAGCCTAAGAATAAAAGGGAGTAAAGAAAGTATAGGAGTACCCCGACAACTGCTGTGACAGCCAGCTCTCCTGCTCTAACCTCAGCGTTTAGTAGACTTGTCCTTTGAAGCCCTTTAGTTACGTCTGTTGCCCCTGTCCTGCGGAGCAGATGAAAGGCTGGGTAGACCTGTGGATGCTTTGTACTCCTGACCTAGGGCAGCATGTCTCAGTCCCAGGCTGCTGTCGCTGCCTCTGAGCATCATTGTCCAGACTCCACTTTATCCACTCTGCACGGCTAATGGGTGTGCTCCTGTTCTCTGACTCAGAACAAACATTGCAGCTGATGAGAGGGTCACAAATCTTTATATCGTTCAATGCCCCTGAACTAGCCCTTCCCCTCTGCATTCAGTGTGGACTCCCAGAGCTCTCTGATAGAGCCTTTGAAGGTGTCCTTTCTCTTCTCTGGACTCACTCTACATTCTGTTCTGAGAACACAGGGATCCTCCCATTTCCCAGTGCCTTTGATCCCATTAGAGCCGTGTAGGAGACTCAGATTTCTCGGGCTGTATTGTCGTGAGACTGCTTCACTAAAATCTATGCCCAGGGCAGACCAAGGCTGGTGAAGTGCTGTTATGATTGTTTCTATGCAGCATGAGCCTTTCAGCCACATAATACTGATATCCTCTCAAAGCTCCTTTGGTACAACAGCATGGCAGAAGCTTTTGTGTGCTATCAGGTCACGCCAGTGCTTTATTGTATTGAAAGAGCTTCTGCTCACCTCAGGTCCTTACTCCATTGTCTCAGACAGCTTCTGCATATGCCTTATCTTACATATATTGTCTGCATGGGCTAATTCTGCCATGTTCTATCATACCCTTATGACTGGCTCACCTTATTACCAGCATCTAAAGTGGCTTGCTACAATTTCTTTCAGTTACCTTCCTTCAAGCATGAGATCTAGCTCTGACACACTTCCCTAGCTGGCCAACTCATGGACTTGTTGTTCAGTTTTCATGCCTCAGTTTCTTGCTTTCTATGAATTTCTTAGCTATTGTAGCAATTATGGATTCCTGCGGCAACCAAAGATAGTGTTGATCAAACCCCTTTCTAGCATTTATCGGTTGATGCTTGACTCTGACTTTTTTTTTAAAGCATAAGACAGAGAGTTTTTAAGCTTAATAACACTGCTATGTTTTTGTGAGCTGATTCTTGCTTTAAGGGGAGGACCTGCTCAAGGACAAGCTGTGTGTAGCATCTTTAGCCTCTTTCTACACGTTGATGTTATTAAGCTAGCAATGCCCTAGCCAACCCAAGTGTAACTACCCAAAACTGTCATCAGACACTGCCAAATAGTTATTGTTGAAATGCTGGCAGAGACATTGGTTTTTGGGGACTTTAGATACCCTAATGATGGGACTGTAACTCATTAGGAGAGTTCTGGCTTAGGATGCATACTGCCTGGGCTTCAATCTCCACCACAAAAAGATAATAGAAAAAGGAAGAGAGGATGAGAGAGAATGTCTTTGTCTATAGTTTTAGCTCATTTAGTAGTATGCTTGCCTCTCACCCACAAAGACCTGAGTTTACCTTAAGCATCATAAGAAGCCAGGCATATTGGGACATGGGAAGGTGAAAGCAAGAGGTACACAAAGGCATAGTCACTCTCAGCTGCACAGACAGCATAATTGAGGACAGTCTAGACTACATGTGATGCTTTCTAACAAAGAAAGGTAAAGGTGGGAGGATAGGGATCCTGCTGTACATTCTGTTTAATATCTTAACTGCTGTATAGCTTGGGCTCACTCACATGTTGAGTGGAGCTCCACATTAATCAGTGGTCGGTAACACATCCCACTGGCCTGTGATCACTTGAAGTCAGTGAGTGTAACATCATATTCACCTCTTAATACGCTGTCATTAAGCCTATGAAGCCAATCTGGCACATAATAGATGTTCAGAATAAAAATATGTTGAGGCAAGGCGTAAGTTCAAATGAAAACAATTGGGCTGGATTTTGTGGTTGATCAGCGATGTGTGTAATACATAAGAGTAAGCTATAATGCAATTGGACTGAATGAAAAGGAAATAAGAACTAAAAGAAAGTGTAAGTACTCCCCAGTGTGTGGTAACTGTGTGTGCTGTGTCCCTACTCCCAGCGGCCCACTGGCTTTCACATGGCAAAAAGTGCAAGCTACACTGGACAGTTACAAACTGCAACTCTGTCTGGACTTGAACCAGTGCTTACAAATGTGCTGGAACAGAATGCTTAGAGTGAATGTGAATTCACAGACAGTTTTCTGCATATAACAAAACTCTATAATTACATAGCGATGAATAGAGCATTGCCCATAGTATGTGATTCAGTCTTCACCAAAGTCTCACAAAATAATCTAAAATGAGACCAGCGAATCTAATGATGCAACTTGATGAGATTTCAGAGGGTGTAGAACATGTGCTCGGGAGACTTGAGTTCCAGGTCTGGTCTGCATTCTCTGAATAGTTACAGTTCCTTCAATGGAGACACTAATATTTTTCCTGAATAAAAGTCAGAGGCACAAAATGACAGCTGGGGCCTCTTAAAATCCTTCAGAAGGTGTTACTTATTATAAGCCTGCTCTTTTAAAAATGTGGATCTTAAGCCAGATGGATTGACATGTTCTGGGTGTCTCAGCTACTTTGGAGACTGAGATGAGAGCATCACATGAGCCCAAGCATTTGAGAACAACTAGGTGTCTTTGTGATTTCCTTGCTATGATCAAATACGCCATGACCAAGAACCAAGTTGTAGAGGACAGGACATATTTGGCTTACATTTCCATATTGCTGTTTATCATTGAAAGAAGTCAGAACAGGAACTCACACTGGGCAGGAGCCTAGAAGCAGGAACTGATGCAGAGGCCATGGAGGGGTGCCACCCACTGGCTTGTTTCCATTGGCTTGTTCAACCTGCTTTCTGGTAGAACCCAGGACCACCAGCCCAGGGACAGCACCACTACAATGAACTGGGCCCTCCCCCATCAATCACTAATTAAGAAAATGCCCTATACCTGGGTTATGGAATAATTCTCTCAATTGAGGTCTCCTCCTTTCAGATAACTCTAGTTTGTGTGTTAAGTTGATGGAAGAACAATCATCATAATATGCAACATAATGAGATTCATCTCTTTAAAAGAGGCAAGGTATGAACTCATCAGGTTCTATCTATAGCCATTTACATATACATTGTGTGTGTGTGTGTAAAACAATAAAGAAGCTATCAACTTGAGTGTGGGAGGAACATGGGAGTAGTTCGAGGTAAGGGACCTGGGATGGGCTAAAGGAAATAAAAGAGAGGTGGAAAAGTAATGTAATTGTATTTCAATGAAAAATACATATTTTTTAAAGGCAGGGTGAAGGACGGAGGGAGGGAGAGAGCAAGAGAGAGAGAGAGAGCAAGAGAGAGAGAGAGAATGTAGAGCCAGCTAGGTGCCATCCAAGTTCCCCCTACCCATCTTGTTCTCTTAATGTTGTCCTCTCTGAACTGGTGTCTTCATGTAAACTAAGATAATGCTGCACAACAATGTTATGAATATCACTAAAATGGGAAATGTCTTTATAGCATTTTCTTTGGTCCATGGCACATCAAATGTTCATGGTTAGAAGTAGTAGTAGATAATAAATCCATTAGGGATTTGAGAAAAGAGGCAGTCGTGGGGGATCATATGCAGTTCCTGGTACATGCTAGGCAAGTAAATCCTCCATTACAGAATGGGACACAGCTCTGTCCTGGTACTATTCTTAGCTGGAA
>JADRCD010186879.1:0-13065 GCA_019843815.1 Montemys delectorum | reverse complement strand
TGTGTGTGTGTGTGTGTGTGTGTGTGTGTGTGTGTGTGTGTTATTTCAGGGGTTGCAGAGCAAAGGGAAATATGAGAGGATGGGGATGTGAGTGAGACTGGGGTACATAATGTGAAACTCACCAAGAATCAATAAAAAATGATTAGAAAACACTGGTGCCCAACTTCATGGCAGAGATTTGGGAATGGCTGTGGCCTGGTATGCTGTCTAGTTTTTTATGGCACTGGCAAGGGTCATCTAAGAAGAAGGCATTTCTTAATTGAGAAAAATGCCTCGATAGGATTGACCTGTAGGCAAGTCTGTGGGGAATTTTCTTGATGGATTATTGATGTGGGAAGGTCAAGTTCATGGTGCAAAGGGACACTTAAAGATAGGAGGACCTTGATGGTCCTTGATGAGGCTCAGGAAGATTCTTCCATGAACCCTGCCATGACTTTGCTAGAAACAGTGCAACAAGCTGTAAGTTGAAATAAACCATCACCTCTCCTTTGATCACAGCATTTTATTACAACAATAGAAACCCCAAGTAAGATACCTGAGCATGAAAGGAATCTGATGTGTGCTGGTTTTATACTCTCTTATGCAGCTTCCTATCTCTTAGAGCCTATCAAATTCTTGCTATATGCTTTCTCTCCTAACTTTTGACCTTTGAAGATATAGTTAATGGTGTTGCTAGTGATTTTCTTTTAACAGATAGGTAGAGCCTGATCTATGATATTTGCTGATTTCTCTAACAACAAAAACTCCCATCCAAGATACCAACATGAAATGACTGGGCTCAGAGGTGGAAGAGAAGAAAGGCAGGCACTGACTTATTGTTCATGAATACTAAAGCCCCCAACAAAGGGCATAAAGGGACAAAAGTGACTAGCCCTTGGGACCATGGGTGCTGTTTACATGAATGCTTTCTGGACCAGAGGCAGACCTGAGAAATCAATTTTTTCACCCCTCCTTTTGTTTTGTCCAACATCCTTCCTGTCCCCATGATGTCATTGACATCCAATCAGAGTCTCTGACCAGGCTGAACTCCCTGAAGTTATACTCTGACATGACAGTCATTCTTGCTAAAATAGAGCATGGAAATTTTCTTGCTTGTGCATCACTAAATGGAGAACACACATGTTTCCTTAATTAATTGGAAGAGCTGTGGGTAACTCTGGGCCTCTTCTTCAGATCCCTGATGATGCACACTGTTTGCCAGGTACTCTGCCTCCCTATGAAGTGCTCTTATGACTCCACCTCTGAGTAAATCCTATAGACCTACAGCCTGGACAATGTGTATTAGATATCAAATAAGGAACACAAGTTCATTTGCTTTGAACAAAAAGTTCTGTGCAGTAAAGAAAATCCAATCTCATGTCCAAATTGCTCCTAATAAGCCCACAATTGGCAGTCCTGGTGATGACCCTCTCAGGCTGTAATTGTGTGAAAAATGGATGTCTTCCCACAACTAAGATGAAAGACCAAATCTCCTCCCACTAGGTAGTGGTTAATAATCTCATTAAGTTATTAATGAAGTTAGCAGAGCTCTCTGCCTTGGTTGGCAGGGAATGAAGATGAGGCTGTTTTGTGGAACTCTTTTGGAAGCCAAGAGTTCATTACATTTGGATTATTCTTCCTTGCCAGAGTAGAGCCCCTTGGAGGCTGGATTCTATAAGACATAGATGGAGTGGTGGATCACATGGAGGTCAGTCAAGACTGTGTGTGTGCTGGAGGCTGTTTGGACTGGAAGAATTGGAGCAAATAGTTCATTGAAAGGCAAGTGGTAGAAACCTCCTATGGGGATTCATAGCCCTAGGACTCTGTCCTAGATGTTCCTAGCTTGGTGGATTGGCCAGGTTCACTGCCACCTCTAATATGTTTTCCTTATCATAAGATGCAGAGAAGGGTCTGGACCAGCTGACCCTAAGAGTTGTTTCCTAGTTTTACTATTCTAACTCTCATAGTGGCTATTCAGTTCAGAGGGAATACAAAATCTTTTCCTACACAGGTCAATACCAACTTCACACCAATCCACTCATAAAAGCATAATCTGATGTTTTTAGCATACTGGTGAACACTCTCAAATGACGTCACAGATCACCCATATGGCTTAGAAGCTGTTTGACTTGGATTCTAGAAAATTCTATGTTCCCAAATCTGCTATTCTTCATCCTTATTCTTTTTAGTATCATGACCCTGAAATTTGGGGTAAAGATTGGGGGGTGGTATTTCCTTTTATCTTTGAATTAATGTCTTTGAACTAATAAGTATATGTCATCAATCATAGTTTATTCATTTGGAAAATTACTATGTGTGTTTAATGCTTTGGGAGAGATGTAGAGTTCTAGTTGCTTCCCCTCAAAGGGCTTTAGGCAAAATTGATTACTCCCTCCTTGGCATCCCCTTCACACTTCTCATCCAGTTCTTCCCAGACTGCATTCTGGTTGGGTTTTCTAAGTGTCTGTCCAAGGAAGGAGCTGCATCCTATTTCCTACAGCCTTCCCTTTCCAGCTGTGTCTCACCCATAAATGTTTGTACACCTAAACATTGAGTTGTGCTCCTTATGGAAAAGAAAAGCAGTGTGCTCAAAGTTTATTTGCAGAGCCTGTGAGCCTTTCAGAGGACTTTTCCTAGATGAAGTTAATTGAGCTGATGTTTCATTTGTCTCCTCTCCTCAGCTGTTTTCCAAGGCTACAGGATGAGGTCAAAGGTCAATCATAATTGTCCAATATACATTAAAAAACAAAAAATAAAAAGCTAGTGTTCGCTGACTAAGCATTCAAATATACAAGCCTATGGGGGCCATTATCATTCTAACCACCACAGCCTGGTGTGCATAGGCCATTAGAGTCATTTCCTTCTACATTCTTTAACCTTTTGTGGCTTTGACAAAGCATGTGAGAAAACTCAAAAGAAGGACAGATTTATTTTGATTCATGAATTCAAAGACTTCATCCTGGAGGCAACTGTGTTCATTGCTTTGGGCCTGAGGTGAGACAGAACATTGTGTTGAACAGAAGAACCTGTTTACCTCATGGTGGCCTGGAAATATGAAGGGACTCAGAGGAAGTGGAGCATGGAAGACAGACACCCTAACCTGCCCCACCTCCTAATAGCTCATTCAAGATGAATTCATAATTCAGTCATCTACTAATAATATCACTATCCAGAGACTGTGCTTTTAACACATGAACCTTTTAGGGGAACATGTATCTATCTACATGATAATGCTTCTCTTCTCACTACCCCTTCTTCCTCCTTTTTACACTCAGAATTTTTTTGTCAATGTCTTTGCAATATTCTCTTTAACAGAATCAAGCCCATACATAAAGAACAATAAAGGGAAGTTCATAGCTGGGAAATGAAAGTGCTCAACAGGACATGAGATGTGTCTACCCATTGTATTACTTTTCCTAGGGAAACATAAATATTTATTCACCCAGATGTGGCAAAGACGACAAACATAATAAAAGACTCCTTCCAAGTCTAACTTAGTGAACAAGTCTATTTACTGGGGTCATTTATAGAAGTATAGATAAGGAGTTCCAGGACCAGGGATGATTCAAGAGCAGAAGTATCACTAAAAGTTCACTCTAGCCTGAGTGATAACCCATGAAAGCTCCATTCCTTGAGCTCCCTGCATGGTTTTCAGGTAGTTCAATTGGTCAACAAGCCTCTTCTACCATCAGCTATTTGCTGATTGTATAATCTTGGGGAGCAGCCTTGTGAAGTTCCTAGGCTTGGTGAACTTTCTGAGCCTTGTAAGTTGCATTTACTCCCTGAGTCATAAAGAGACTCTCTTCTTCATTTTTCAATTTAGAGAAAAATGTTTGTATAACATAGTGCTACAGGGCTCTGGCCAAGCCTTCAGGCTTTAGCGCTGGAGAAACCATTCTGTCCTTGTGAGGTGTGATCTCATTTCTTGAACTATTTTCCATAGCTACACCAAGGCAGGGCAAATCCTTCAGCTCAGCAAGCACCCGTGTGGCACTCATATCCTATGTGCTGCTTTCTGCATTGAGCTTACAGATCAAACACACTTGTGTGTCTAACTTTTGCTTTACATCCCTTCAGGCAGTCTTCTTTCCTGAACTCCTAGGGGTCTCCCCGCTCTTGAACATGTCATCCCCACTCCCTCTCTACCCTTTCCTGCTGCTGCTATCATCATGGCTCTCCTAGCAGGGGAAAACCTTCAAGATCATTCAGGGATGAGTTCTCTTTAATGTTGGGTTTTCCATAAGCAGTGCCCAAGGTATATTCCTCAGATTTATCAAGAAGCCATGTTAGGAAAAAAATTAAAAAATAAGGAAGTGTGAGTGGCCAGGACAGATAATCCAGCTAAGGGAGCAATTCAGGACAAAAGTCTGGCTCAGCTTGAGAGACAGGAGAGTTGGGAAGTACCAGTTCAGAAAGTGGCTGGGCTTCCCCTGCTGGAAAACAGAGGTGGACTTGGTTCCCAGATCTTAGGGATCTCTCTCTGGAGAATAGCAGAGTAGATGCCATTGCTTAGTGGGCCATTGGAAGCAACAGAACAAAATCCACAAAGGCTGAAAAAGGGGCAAAGAGAAACGACAATAATTGACAGGAGCAAGCTGAGGTGGAAGATCAACAGTGCCAGCTAAGGCTAGTCTCTGTGTTCCACAAGTCTGCTCATTCCTTTGCCTCAGTTCTCCCATCTGAAGAATGGGTTTGTTTCTACATTGTGACACATTCAGTGTTAGTTGCTTGCTTTGGAAGAGACTTGTCTTTGAGATGTGCATGCATATATCATGCACTTATTCCACACCATGTCTGCCATACTATCTTGTCCGATATGATATTGTGTCAGTTTGTAAACCTGTTCTGTTCTCTCTACCTCATGCTCTCTTTACATATGCTTCTTCTCTCTCCATTTCCTTCTTGCCTAAATCATGCTTACCATCCTTAAGTCTTCTTTCAGATATCACTTCCTCAAGGGTATTTCCTTTGATCCCCCAGGCTGGCCTGTCTCAACATCATGGTAGCAACTTCCTTGTAAATGATGAGCTACCACAGGATTTGATTATCTCTTTGTCTTTTTGAGTACTTAGTTATTATTTATTTTCAAAAACTGTGTTGAAACAAACAGAAAAAAAAATCTCATCTGCATTAGAGCGGATTGGCATTTTGACTTTTAGATCTCTGGCATCTACAGACATGGTCAGTGAAGGCCTGATAGAGGCAGGCATCAGTGGGCACCAGAGGTAAGCCTAGCAGTTGTCAAGCAGAATTGGATGCTTCTGATGTGTCCATTCAGTAGGTGCCCAAACACCAATCCAAATTGGTGTTGGGCTGCTAGGTTAAAAGGTGATGCAGGGGATGGGGAGATGGCTCAGCAGCTAAGAGCAAGTGCTGCTCTTCTAGAGGACCCGAGTTGGCTGCCAACACCCATGTCAGGTAGCTTACAACATTCTGTAGCTCCACATTTAGGCCACCTGACACTTTTAGCCTATGTGGGCACCTGCATTCATGAGCACATCCACATATGCAGACACATATACACCTACCCATAATTAAAGATAATATAAAGAAGATCTTTTTTTTAAAGGGTAATGGAAGGAGATTTCTAGGCTTCTGATGGATCTTTCAGATAGGTTTGCAATTTCTTCTGAGTTCTTTAAACATCAAGTAAAAGGGTTGGACATAGTGGCCTGCCATGCCTACTTAGCACCTGGTAGTCCAGCATGAATCCTCTGAGGAAGCAGATGGGAGAAGGCTCTCAGGGAATACACTACAGAGGATGCAGGCAGCACCTGCCATCAGTAGTTATACCATAAGAAATGAGATGTATCAGAGCCCTGGGAAACTAAAGCAAAACCTGAGGTGATTTGCCAAAAGGCCTTGGCTTGACCTCAGGAACTAAACTAGAGCAAACTGGAGTCAGTGCTCATCAGCCGAGCCTGGCTGCTTGCTCTCAGGACAGCAAAAAACCCATCTGGCTTTTCGTTGTCCCCATTACTGGTATAAGTGTCTTTGCTGCTCCATGTGTATATAACCTACAGCCAGCTAACATGCTACATCACTGGGTTGCCCACAGTAAAATATTTAATCCATGTAAAGTTCTCAGAATGATGACCAACAAAGTAACAACCAGGGCAGCACTGTGACAGTGAGTATTCTGTCACTGATGTGGGTGCATATCAGAGTGGGGAAGACATTCAGGATAGACACATGGCCATATCTTCTGGGACTCTGGTCCTGCTCTGGTGTTTAGCATGCTACTCCTCAAATTCTCTATGCTGGCATAGCTATAGAGCATGGCTGGCTTCTCTCAGAATCCCAGGTCTCTAAGCTACTTAATCTGCAAAGCTCACATTCTCATTCATATAAAAGAGGATTAAGCCTCACCTGGGAAGATTGCTTTGGGGAGTAACTCCAATCTGTAGAACGTCTGTTTAGATAGAACTGGTGTGAAACCTAGTGACCTACCCCCTGGCAGCATCTGGGTACTTCAGGGAACAGCAAGCATTCGGAGTCCTTCCCAGAGTGGTGTTGCAGATCTCAGGAAGACTTGACATTGTGGACAACAAATCTGTGGAACCCATTAAGCCTGAAATCTGGCAGAGATGAATCTAAATAGGCCTGGAAGGACTGAGGGAAATGTATGGAGGCCAGATCCTTGGTGCATTACAACCAACTTTCCAAGAAAATATGCATCAAAGAAGCAGTCATGCTGAGGGGCTCTGTGGGGAAAGAAATCAGAAGGTAATCATTTCTGTGGCTAGATGTCTTCAGGGAGTCATGCTTACTCTGTTCCTCCTGCACCGAGATCTTCTCATTGGAGATTTTGTGGGATGCTTGATGAGCCAATGTTCAGAGCCTCTACTGTCACATGCCAGGTGTTGTTCCAGGCAATTATAATACAGTAATGGAAGACAAAAGTTATCTGTCCTCATGGGGCTCACAGTCCCAAGGGGAAGACATGATAAGCCATAAACAGTAAATTAGAAAGCAGTACTGTGTGTTAGGGTGAAAATGTACTAGAAAAGAAAGAAAAAAGATCACATCAATGTAGGGTCTTTGCAAATTTGTAAATGTTGGAAACAAGGGGATTAGATCAGGTCATGACACTCTACAGGATGGTCAGAGCATTCATATCAGGAAGTCAAGAAGAGGAGAGAGATGTGAGAGCTAATACACAAGGATCATATGCAGGCACACATATACATGGATGTATATGCACGTTCCATTCTTACTCATCTTTCAAATCTTAGCACAGAAATCATCTACAGTGTTCTTGCTTATGTCTTCATAATACTTTTGTTTATCTCATGGTGAGATGTTGTTGCTCTCACCATTTGATACCAGGTTTTACTCTTCCCCTGTCACTTATGCCTAATAAAGTTCTTTATATAGTATGCATACACGTATTTAATCATGGGAAGAATCCTCAGGAGAGCCCCCTTATGTTTTGTCTGTGCCATGGGCCTCTAATAATAGAAACCAGTAGGCTAAGCTCTGCTGAGTGTCTGTAGAGGTTCTTGAGATGTTACACTGACTCTCAGCTCATCTTGCAAATGAGAACACACTGGTCCCTTTCCTGCCCTGCTAGGCCAGTTTGATGAAGCATCCATGAGTTGCACAGCTTGGCTGCCTCTGATGGACCTTCAGGGCAATTGAGAGAAGCACATTTCTTTCCTTATGAGAAGAGAAATCTTAAGTTTTAGCACCCATATCATCCTAGATTCCTGAGAGGCTGAGGTATATGGTTCACAAGTTCAAGGATAGCCTGAGTAAGTTAGTGAGCTGCTCTCTCAAAATAAAGAGAAACAAGGGCTAAAGATAGGACAGAGGTACTGCCAATCAAATGTGACACCCTTAACTTGATTTCTAGTGCTACCAATGAGAGAGAGAGAGGAAGAGGGAGCAGAAAGAAGTGAACAGGAACAGAGGAGTTAGAAGAGGAGGGGTTGAGAAGACAGAAGAGGGGAGGAGGGAAAGGATGATAGCTGCAGGTGTCCATGGGCTGACAAGGCCAGTGTCTGCTGTGCAAGGACCACACATTTTCAGTGTTTCTGATCTCAACCAGGAAGGAGTGAGGTTTTGTGAAAGGAAACCAGAGGTGCATGTGTTCTGAATGTGTGTGTGTGTGTGTGTGTGTGTGTGTGTGTGTGTGTGTGTGTGATTTTATCTGTCTGTCTGGTTGTCTGAATGCCCTTACCATCAGCAACCAGAATAGGGAAGAAAAGAATGAGACTGCCTTTATAACTGAAGTCCCAGGGAGCATCATTATTTGACAATAAGGACAAGGCTCAGATCTGGCCCCCAGTGGGTCAGGACTACTCATGGTGAAAGGAGTACCTCATACATTATAGGGTGATATTTAGCATCCTTCCTGGCCTACACTTCACTAGATGCTAATTGCATGCATGAATCCCAAACATAAGCATTCAAAATATCTCAGAGGGGCAAAAGTATTCCAAGCTGAGGGCTTTGAAGCCCTGCCCTGACTCCTCAGTCCAGAAACGGAGGCTACTGGCCAGGAAACACATACTCAGCTTCCTCTTCCCAATGTCTCATGAGAAGTTGGCAGCCTAGGTAGACACAGGGGTCCTGGAATGGCTCTCCACAGACAGTAATTCCACTTCATTGGTGGGACCTGGCTCTGTCCATGTACTTTTGCTGCTGATCCAGGGTCTTGTCTAAAGCCCAAAGGCAGTGGGGAATGGAGCCATGTAGCTGGTTGCAGTGACACCTAACTGAACCCTTCTCTGGGTGGTTTTGGCAGTTGGAATTCATGTTGATTTATTATTCCATTTTTAAAGACAGTGAAATTTAAAACTCATCCAGAGACTCTGCTCACCAAGATGTAATTAGGAGAAAATGACAGAGGTAGTAAATATGTAATAATTCTTTCCTTAATGCCTTCTGCTGATATTCTCCATCCATCTGCACAACCCAGAAAGCTTGTTCTCTGAACTCACTGGTCACAGGAGACTAATTCCCATTGTGCACTTACATGGTGTGTGTGAACAGACTGTCACACACAAGCTCATGTTCGGGAAGTTTACTGAACTGGGAATACAAGCATATGTGTGCCCACACACTCATAGCTCCTATTGGGGGGACAGGAGGGTTCATTGATTGTCCAATGGTTTGTACACATACTGTTTAATCAAGTGTCATCCTTACTCCCTACCAAAATCTGTCCCCAAAGAGGTTTTACATTCATATATCTATCTCTATCTCTACCTCTGTATCATCTGCATCTATGTCATCTATAATTAAACTATATCATCTGTATCTATGTCATCTATATCTCTATATACCTATATCTAATATATATATACCTATATCTAATATATATATATATGTAATATATATAATATATATAATATATATACCTATATCTAATATATATACCTATATCTAATCTATATCATCTACATCTTCTATATCTGTGCTTATGTCTGTATCTGTATAGGTATATATGCAAATAAACATAAGCTCATATGATTTACAAAGTTATAACCATGTACAAACATACATATATGGGATTGAATGACATTCCTGAAGTCACAAAATTATTAAAGTAATGAAACCCACATTCGACCCCAGACTTAGCTACTTTTTACTTCTGTATACAGTCTCCCCTCAAAGCATACTTCCCAAAGATGCCATCCTGAGCTCGAGCTGGGAAGGTGACTAGGAATTCATCAGGTCACCATGACAAGAACTGGATCATACACAGGACCCTGAAAAGGGAAGTACAGTTCTCTGGATGCTTTAGGAGTCCCCAAGGAAGAGAAGGAGGCAGAGCCCAGTTCACACACAGTCTCAGCCAAGAGCCCCCAGGGTACAGGGCTCAGGGCTGACTTGACTCAATCCCTCTCCCCTAGCAGCTGAGCGAACTGTCTTTTGTTGAGCTGTCTCCTTCAGACAGAATGAGAAGTCACAAGGTGACCCTCAGGTCCATTAAGAAACCAGGCAACACTGATGTCCCCCAGTAGCTGTCTCCAACCTCCTTGCCCAGGAAACAGGCCCAGTTAATTGCAGGGTGATCGCCATGTTCTTGCAGAGCATTTAACGTAGCGTGTAATTGCAGGGTAAACACATACAGGGCTATTTCCAGCTTCCAGCCCAACGCTGGGCTGGGGGGCGGGGGGAAGGGTGGTAATGATGGCAGAGGAGGGGCCTGCAGCGTTTCAAAAACTGGGTCCAATCTGAGTCAGCCTCAAACACCCCTCTTCTGGTTTCTGACTGACCAGATATTTAGGCTTATAACAAGCCATCTGTATTCCCCAATGTTCTAATCTATCATGTCTTCTTTTGTGGTACCACAGACTTTGAAAAAGGAATTGTTAAGATGTCCAGACTTGGCATCAGAGAGGCCTATTTTATTGTTGTTGTTGTTGCTGCTGCTGTTGTTGTTGTTTAATCAAGATTCTGTTACTTTGAGACCTTTGCTAAGTTGCTGCACCTCGATGAGCCTCAGATTTCTCATCCATACAGTGGGGGCAAAAACATGTCATAAAGTCTGAGAGTAAATGAGCTAATGCATGGAAATGCTGAGCAAGGTACCTGAAGTGCAGATGTATAGCAGGTGCTCAATGTCAGCAAGCTCTTCTTGCTGCCCTCTCTCCAATCTTCCATTCTGTTCTTGCTCTTGCTTGAAGCTTCACAGCTACTAAGTAATAAACCTCATATGTGATTCTAGGTCTGTCTTATGCTGACTACCACATACACTCTACTTTAAGGAACTTCCATCTACGCCTTTGTGAAATTGTGCAGGAAAGATGAAATCATAACACTTTGAAGCTCAGTAGACCTGGATCAAGTCATGGGCACATTAGTTGCTTGCTATTTCCCTCATTACAAGTATGGGATTCAGTTCTCTCAATTGCTGGGGTAAGTACCGTCTACCAGGTTATCTTGAAGGTCAAGTGGGAGGGTCATCCTGATGGGTCTTGGTATGTTGTCGCCAGATAAGGATGTTTTCTTTCTCAGGCTTATCTATGGCATAGGTTGCCTTCCCAACAATTAGCCTTGGGACTTTGCTGGTAAAAGGTTGGCTAGAATGACTTAAGGCCACATATGTACGGGGTGGGGGGGTAGGGGGGAGAGGGAAGCATGGTTGGCCAGAGGGAGGAACTGAGCAAGATGCCATTTCAGTAGATATTCAGCTGGTTGTATGGGAAAGGTTGGGTACAAAATGAATCTTCAGGGCTCCATACCCCCTACAGTTGCATTGCTCAGTCACCCAGTAGGATGGTCTTCAGGAAGAGACAGACTGTGGCATCTCTCTACAGCTGAGAGTGAGCACTATGGGCTAAATAAATGAGGCTTTCCCTCACCCAACAGATCTTGGAGGCACCCCAAGACCTTCTGTCACAGCTCACCCAGTCTCCCAAGAGCCTCATACTCTCTCATGGCCAGGGCCATGTTTTCCTGGGCCAGCCTCCTGCTCCATCCTAGTCTGGTGCTTCCTTCTGACTCCCTACATAGTTTTGTCTTGTTCTAGTCTCTCCCAGACACAAGAATATTTACAGACATGGATCCCAGCCAAGTGGCAGGAGTGAAGACCCACTGGCTAGCTCTGTTTTCTCTTCTTGGCTCAGGTGGATCTCCATGGGTCTCCATGGGTCCTCGGGCTCTTATGTTCTGAAACATGAAGCTGTCCCTTGGGTATATCTTGCACCTGTGTGTCTGTGGACCCGACTTCTGACTCTTTCTCCAGTGTCCTTGTGTTCCCCAGCTCATTTGGTTTCATTATCTTGATTTTCATATTCTCCGACTTGGCTGGAAGCCCACACTCCTTGGCATTTCTCTTTGAGAATCTTTGATGTTCAGACAAACTAGAGCTCACTCAGAATCCCAGGCATACTGAGCAGCTGGTACAGTTACTATGGCTCTATCTTGTAGACAAAGAAGAAGGGGACTGAACAGAGAGAAAGCATGCTGGTTACCTGGACCACAGTGTCTCTTGGGTGTGGGTAGGACAGAGGTCTTCAAGTTCCTCAAGGTGGAGGATGTATAAGGTAACTTGGAGGCCTCTAAGTAGAATATGAGAAGGATCCTGGCTCTTGGAGGTCAAGGTTGGCACCTTATTAATTTCATAGTCTAGTATAAGAATGGTAGCCTCTCTGACCTCCATCTTTCCCATTGGCCATAACGGCATACCCTGGCTCTACAGAGTAGCTCAGGGCTTCGAAGGAACTGGAAAAGCTCCCACAGGAGAGTTGATTTTGTATCTTTTCCCAGTACACAGGGCCTTTCTGCCCCCTCTTACCCAGAGAAGACAGAGGAGAACCTATCCTAGTACTGGAGTAGGCTTCATGGAAGAGGACCTGGACAGGATGCTAGGGTTAATGAAGGCCACCCTGGCTGTGGTGGAACTTGTCTGGACAGAGATGGTAGGCATATGGTTCCCACTAGCCTCATTCACTATCCACCTTTTTTTCTATCCTGCTCATGGTAATGAATGTGGCAGTCCCTGGGAGAGACCAAAGTGCCAGCATTGTCTGCTTGAAACTGTCACCAAGGTGGTTGTTGTCCACCCTCTTCATGGGGATCATAGGACTTATTGGAACTCCAACCAGCCTTGTCACACATAAATACATCAGCCCCTTCTGTTAGTCCTAAGCCCAGGGCAGCAGTGGTCCAGGTGGCATCTGCACAGAACTGGCCTAGTGTGGTGGTAAGATTCACCCTTGGTCTGGCACACTTATGGGTAGACTGGCAAAGTAAGACTATGATAGGACCTGCCCAGTTGATCCTATGCCTTACTATGTTGTAGCTTGCTGTGAATCTGGAGCATTGGGCGGGCACAAGCCTGGGAACATTATATGTAAGTGACCAGCATGTAGGAGCCATCTTGAACCTCATTTTAAAATTTTGTTTATTTACTTGAGAAAGCTCAGGCTAGCCTCACACTCACTACATTGCTGATATTGTCCGATATTGTCTTTAAATGCTTGATTATTCTGCTTTGGCTTTTTAGTGTGAGGATCACAGATATCATGGCTTCCTTTCGCTTCAAAGTTGGAGATACAAGTACAGAATCAGAGCAGAACTTCCCAGGTGTGTCACAGACAGCAAAAGCTAACTGGGTCTTGATTCAGGCAC